>MU711438.1:167335-186942 GCA_026770625.1 Nicotiana glauca | reverse complement strand
TAGAAAATGTCATAAGCAATTTAGGCCATTTAGAATATTCTTGAATACTCCAATAGTTATCTCTAAACAAAAGGTTGTTTTGAAGCTTATATGAATATTGTTTAATTTGATACAATTGGTTAATTTCAGCATGTAAATGACTTAGGATAAAAAATCAGATTTCCGAGTTCTTTCACCTTAAGTAGAATACCACTTTAAATTGGCAGAACATTTATTAACAAAATAACCCCATTTTTTTTAGTTTGCAAGCTATGAATATGTATAAAATAAGCTAGTTAGGCCCAACTGGAATAAGGATGGCCCAGGTTCATGTTTTGTACTACTCATGTTGGGCTTGGGCCCATAATTGTCAAAAGACTGCATAGCCATATTTATTTTCAGAATTAGCAAATTGTGTTCGAAGCCCGATTACAATGAGTTTAAAGCATGTGAATAAATTAAGACTTTTTCTTCCTTTTTTTTGTTGCATTTTTAGAGACGAACTTAATAAAGAAAATGTAGCCACTTTACGATCATCCTTTTAAAATAAATGAGACGAGCCTCGCCGAATAAAAAGACATAAAATTGCGGGGCCCTCACAAATGTATATATTAATTTCTTAGGTTTCGGGACGGGTCGTTTAGTGAATTTCACGGCCTTCTCAAAAAAATAATAACGCATTAATATCTTTAGGCGCGTATTTAATAATGTTACCTCCCTAAACTCGGGTGTGCATTTCATGCGACCCAAATCCAAATCCTAAAACGTTGGATAGATTGTGCCTAGGATTGCGGGTTCATTTCATACGACGCAATCTGAAAACATACTTTAAACGACGTTCACTTTTGCTTAAATAATAATAATAATAATAATAATAAAAGCGGTTTAAAATTAATTAAAAGCACATAGGTTATAACATGTATAAAAATCAGATATTCTAGCCATCTATAATAATTTAAGCGACCGTGCTAGAACCACGGGACCCGAGGGTGCCTAACACCTTCCCTCGGGTCAACAGAGTTCCTTACTTAGAATTTCTGGTTCGCAGACTTCATTTGGAAAGTCGAAATTTCCTCGATTTGGGATTTAAATAAATCGATGACTTGGGACACCATAATTTATTCCAAGTGGCGAATCTGAAAATAAATAAATAATCCCATTTCGAATATTGTCACTTAAATTGGAAAAACTCCCTTGTACCTTACCCTTCGGGGTGGGTGTGTAAAATGGAGGTGTGACACCATTAATACGTGCAAAAGGAACAAAGCACATGCGAAAATAACCAATTTACATCAAAAATCCCGAAATTGGTCAAACCCGACCCCCGGGCCCATGTCTCAGAATCCGATAAAAATCACAAAACTAGAATCCTTACACTCTCACGAGTTCATACATACCATATACATCAAAATCCGACCAGAAACGACCCCTCAAATCTCCAAATCAAAGTCTCCAATTCCAAGCCCTAGTTCTCCAATTTTTAACCCTTAATTTCCCCCAAAAAGCTTCAATCCCGGATAAAAATGGTGAAAAATAACCCAAATTTTGCAAAGGAGAACTTATATACTTTCTGGCCCAGGGATTCCGCACCTACATCCCTTTTCCCGCTTCTGCGATACCACTTTTTCGGTCAAACAACCACTTCTGCGGTTTACACTTAAGTCCTCCAGGGCCGCATCTGCGTTCAGGAACCGCACTTGCGGTTCCGCAAATGCGCCAAATTCACTGCATCTATGGCCAAGCTCCCACGGACCTATATCCGCTTCTATGACCTCTCCCATGCATCTGCAGCGTCGCACCTGCGGTTCCAAATCCGCAAGTGCGAAAATAGCAGACGCAGAAAATCTGCACCACAACTCCAAAAATCCAAACTCTCTGCCAACCATCCAAATCTTTCTCGAGGCCCTCGGCGCCTCAACCGAACATGCCAACAAGTTATATAACACTATTCAAACTTTTCCAACTCTCGAAACACTCAAAACAATACCGTAACACCAAATCACCCTCGGATTCAAGCCTATAAATTCAAAAACTTCCAAATTTCCGCTTTCGATCAAAAAGTCTAGCAAACCTTGTCCGAATGATCTGAAATTTTGCACACATGTCACAAATGACAGAACGAACCTACTACAACTTCCGAAATTCCATTCTGACCCATCAAAATCTCTATTATCAATCGGAAAATACCAAAATTCCGATTTCGCCAATTCAAGCCTAAATATACTCCAGACCGCCAAAATATATTCCAACCACGCTCCTAAGTACCGAATCACTTAATGAAGCTATCGGAATCATAAAAACTAAATTCCGGGATCGTTTACTTACAAGTCAACTTCTGATTGACTTTTCCAACTAAAATGCCAACTTAAGAGACTAAGTGTCTCATTTCTCCGCAAAACTACTCCGAACCCAAACTAACCAACATAATGTAATGAATTTCAGCTGAACAACATATAAAGAAGCAGAAATAGGGGAAACGGAGTGGTAACTCATGAAATGACCGGCTGGATCATTACATCCTCCTCCTCTTAAAAAAATGTTCATCCTCGAACGAGTCAAGAAACATACCTGAAGCCTCAAATAGGTGAGGATATCTGCTCCGCATCTCCTGCTCGGTCTCCCAGGTAGCCTCCTCCACGTGCCGACATTTCCACTACACTTTCACTGAAACTATATCATTTGACCTCAACTTTAATCTAAAGCTCCAAAATAGCCACTGGCTCCATATCATAAGTCAAATAACTATCTAACTGAATCGTACTGAAGTCCAAAACATGAACGGATCGCCAATATACTTCTAGAGCATAGAAACATGAAATACTGGGTGCACACTCGACAAGCTGGGTGGTAAGGAAAGCTCATAAGCCACCTCCCCAATCCTCCAAAGCACCTCAAAAGGATCAATGAACCGAGGACTCAATTTACCCTTCTTCCCAGATCTCATAACACCCTTCATGGGTGAAACCTTTAGTAGGACCTTCTCTCCAACCATGTAAGACACATCACGAACCTTTCGGTCAGCATAACTCTTTTGTCTCGACTGCGTTGTATGAAGCCGCTCCTGAATCAGCTTCACCTTATCTAAAGCATCATGCACCAAGTTTGTACCCAAAATCCTAGCCTCACCCGGCTCGAACCAACCAACTAGAGATCTACATCGTCTCCCATACTCGACTGATAACTGTTGTTATAAGCCAATTCTGCGAGTGGTAGAAATCGATCCAATGAACCACCGAAATCAATGACACAAGCGGGCAACATGTCCTCCAATATCTAAATAGTACGCTCGTACTGCCCGTCCGTCTGAGGGTGAAAAGCTATGCTCAACTCAACCTGAGTACCCAACTCTCTCTGCACGGCTCTCCAAAACTACGAAGTAAACTAAGTAACTCTATCTGAAATGATGGAAACTGGGACACCATACAAACGAACAATCTCTCGGATATAGATCTTTGCCAACCGCTTTAAATAATAGGTAGTACACATAGGAATGAAGTGCGCGGACTTGGTCAGCCGATCCACAATCAACCAAATAGCATCGAACTTCTTCAAAGTACGTGGGAGCCCAAATACAAAGTCCATGGTGATATGCTCCCACTTCCACTCTAGAATATCCATCTGCTAAAGCAAGTCACCCGGTCTCTGATGCTCATATTTCACTTGCTGACAATTTAGACACCGAGCTAAAAATCCCACAATGTCCTTCTTTATTCTCCTCCACTAATAATGTTGTCTCAAATCCTGATACATCTTCGCGACACCTAGATGGATGAAATACTGCGAGCTATGGGCTTCCTCCAAAATCAACTCTTGAAGCTCGTCCACATTGGGCACACATATCCGGCCATGAATCCTCAACACCCTATCATCACCAATGGTCACATCTTTGGCATCGTCGTGCTGAACCCTGTCCTTAAGGATAAGCAAATGAGGATCATCATACTGGCGCTCTCTGATGCGACCAAACAAGGAAGACCGAGAAACCACGCAAGTTAAGATCCGACTGGGCTCTGAAACATCCAACCTTACAAACTGATTGGCCAATGCCTGAGCATAAACTGCAAAAGGTCTCTCCCTGACAAGAATATATGCCAAACTGCCCATACTTACCGCCTTCCTACTCAAGGCACTAGCCACTACATTGGCCTTCCCCGGATGGTACAAAATAGTAATGTCATAGTCCTTTAGCAGCTCCAACCATCTCCACTGCCTCAAATTGAGATACTTCTACTTGAACAAGTGTTGGAGGCTATGATGATCAGTAAACACCTGAGAAGACGCACCATAGAGATAATGCCTCTAAATCTTCAACGTGTGAACAATAGCAGCCAACTCCAAATCATGAACAGGGTAGTTCTTCTCATGGAGCTTCAACTGACGAGAAGCATAAGCAATAACTCTACCATCATGCATCAACACACACCCTATACCCACTCTCGAAGCATCACAATACACTGTATATGAACCTAAAACTGATGGCAAAACTAATACTAGATCTGTGGTCAAGGTAGTCTTGATCTTCTGAAAGCTCGCCTCACACTCATCCGACCACCTGAATGGAGCACCATTTTGAGTCAATTTGGTCAAGGATGATGCTATAGATGAAAATCACTGAATGATCCAATGGTAATAGCCCGCCAAACCAAGGAAGCTATGAATCTCTGTGGCTGAGGACGGTCTGGGCCAACTCTAAATCGCCTCTATCTTCTTCGGATCAACCTGAATACCCTCATTGGACACCACGTGCCCCAAGAAAGCCACTGAACTGAGCCAAAACTCACATTTGGAGAACTTTGCATAAAGCTTCTCCTCCCTCAATCTCTGTAACAAAACTCTCAAATACTCCATGTGCTCCTCCTGAATACGCGAGTATACTAGAATATCATCAATGAAAACAATCACGAACGAGTCGAGATAAGGACGAAACACGATGTTCATCAAATGCATGAACGCTGCTGGGACATTGGTCAGCCCAAAAGACATCACAAGGAATTGATAATGACCATATCGGGTCATGAATGTTGTCTTAAGAATATCCGAGTCCCTGATCTTCAACTAGTGATACCCTGAATAGAGATCAATCTTGGAGAACACTCTCGCTCCCTGAAGCTAGTCAAACAAATCATCGATAGGAGGCAAAAGGTAAATGAAAAAATTGACATTTCTTCTATTTTTCTTTTTTGATATCATTCTTGCCGGTGTCATTGGATTTTAAAAATAGTCAGGAAGAAAAATAATAACTCATATTTATGGCAAAATAATCAAATGTTGAGACAATCAATGACTCTTTGGATCAGACTTAACTCTTTTACCACTACTTGAACTCTTTTTGTTTGGTAAGTAAAATTTTTTTATTTCACAAACCAAGTATAATCTTTACAATTCTCATTCATTAGGATCTTGTAAATCATGACCCAATTCCTATACTTTCCCGTTTCTATTAATTACAAACAAAAAATAAAAGGAACTCTGTAACACAGTCTAGTACTATCTCAAAATTTAGGATACTCTTTCATCTCCTGTTGCTTGCTATCTAACTTCTTGTATTTACTACCACAACCTTGAATTTCATATGCTATTACCCGTATGATGACCTTAGTTTGTCTAGCTTTCCCTTTAAATATCCTCAAGTTCCTCTCATTCCATATGTGATAGACGCATGCTGCCAAACAAATTCTATACACATTTGAATTTGCAGATTTCCCCTTTGCATACACCTCTGCCCATTGAACTTCTTTATTCAACCCTTTTGCTTTTCTTTGTACTCCTTGCCATTCCAATAAGCTATTCCAGATTTGTGATGTTACTCCACACTTAAAGAATAAATATTTTGCACTTTCTGGTTCTCTTGCACACAATGGGCACGATAGATCTTGAATCTGACTACACTTTGCCACTCTATCTCTTGTTAACAACCTCCCATGTAAGTTTAAGTATAGTATGAATAACCATCTAGGAGCTCCATAATTGTTACAGATTAATCTTATCCATGAGCATTTTGGATGCTCACCCTGGAACTTCTTATGCATCTTCTATATGGTGAAGCATTGTATCTGACTAAGTTCTTCTTCTTGTATCCCCACTTCTTCCAGATATTCAGCAGCCTTTAGTATCTGCTGTACAATCCAAGACGCATGCATTGGTTTGCTCTTCCTTAGACTAGCTCTCCTTCCATAGTAACAATGTATCCATTTTACCCATAGCTTATCCTTCTTATTGCATATATTCCACAGCAATTTGCACATAGCTGCCTTGTTCCACAATTGGATGTCCATAATGTTCATTCCCCATGCTACCTTTGGCATACAGATTTTATCCAAAGCAATAAGTGCTATATGTGATACATCAACACCTCCTGTCCAGAGGAACCTTTTGCACACACTCTCAATCATTTGTATCAACTTCTTAGGTAATGTAAAAATTTGAGATCATAAAGTTTGTATTGAGAAAAGAACACTTTTAATGAGTTGTAATCTCCCTGCGTAAGACAAAAACTTTGAAGTCCAGCTAGTAATCCTGCCAATGATCTTGTCAATTAGTGGCTTACACTGAGTTATTGAGAGCCTCTTTGTACTGAGAGGGAACCCTAGGTATCTTATAGGCAGCTCACCCTTTAAGAAACCTAGTTGATCCAATATATCAAGTTGTAATGTCTGATTCACTCCCCCAAAGTATACACTACTTTTCTCCACATTTGCTTCCCGCCCAAAAACTTTAGAGAACATTTGAAAACTAGCATGCATTTAAATTATTATTTGATGTGTTGGAGAACATTTGAAAACTAGCATGCATTTAAATTATTATTTGATGTGTTGATATCTCTTAAAAAATATTTCTTTCTTAAAATTTCAGCTTCTAAAATATGATTTTTCAATAATAATTATTTTTATAATAATATAATTGAAAATATTATTCTTAGTTCAAAACTCATTTTAGTTGGCTATTTAAAATATAAAAAATTCTTTAGCTAGTGAATTTTTTTACTCCATTTTGATATTTGACATTAACCATGTTAAATATCTGAGTTATATGAATTATATATAAATAACCTTAACATTTAAACCTTCTAAATAATTATAGATAATCGTCACATATTAATTAAGAAACACTGCATGAAAAAAGACTAACATTTTTTCAATTCTTGTAGTGATAATTTTATTTTTGCACTATTCTCATAGGTATCATTGGAACTTAAAAATAACCATAAAGTAAAATAATAACTCATATTTATGGCAAAACACAAAGGTTGACACGATATAAACGATTCTTTGATTACGACGTGATTCTTATACTACGACTTGACTCTTATTTGGTATGATTTTATCTTTAAAAAATATATCTATTTCAAAATTTTAATTTCTAAAACTTTATATATATTATAATAATGATTATCTTTATAATAATGCAAGTGAAGATATTATCCTTAATTTAAAATTCACTTTAATCGGCTATCTAAAAATTTAAATGATTCTATGGCCGGACTTATTTCAGTGTGACTCCACTTTAAGTTTATTGATATCTCTAGCCCCAGAATTTGAATTTAATACCCTATATATACAAAAAAAATGTTCTTTGAATTATTAAATGTTAAATTAGTTGATTATTATTAAAAAAATTGCATATATTATCTTAAAATTATCAAGTACTTATTTTTCGATACTATACTTGGCTTAATCTCAATGCAAACTACTCAAATTGCATTCTAGTTCAAATTCAAATATCATATCAGTTTGTTAGTAATCGTAATTTTTTAAAAACGACACATAATGTAAATTAAAAAAAAATCGATGATATTCTTATCTATAATCTATATATTTGAGTTGAAAACAATATATTTGAAATCGATGAGATTAACTTTCAAATTTTTTATACTCAACAAAGATGAAATATAAGAAGAAATTTGTTGTCATCTTTTATTTCTCTTTTTTAGATCTTTCTAAATTTTTTTTCAATATTTATTTTTTATCTCATTTTTTATGTCATTATTTTTGTTATTACAAAAAATTAATTTAATTCACTATAAAAGGATGAGTTTTAATAAAAATTGTCTACATATGAACTTTAATTATATTTTTAGCCTTTGGTTGAAATTATTTCATATTTTTCTTTTGGCTTTATCTAATTAGCCTAAATAGGTGCTCATCCGACTACTTAAATTAAAAAATTAAATAATATATAATTTATATATAATCCATATATAATATATGCACAATCGTGTGTTGTCTGTATATCATCTTTTTATATTAACTATAAAAAGTAAATAATAAATATGGTCGGATATTATATAATTATTCCATAAGATTTTGATTTTTTGAGTTTATCCATGATATAACTTCTATTATAATAATTTTAAAACTCTGTACTAATGTTCAAAAATATCTTATCTTGTTATTGTCTTTGAATTAAAAAAAAGTAAAGAGATTTTTCAAAATAATTTGTTTATATTTTAAAAAAAATATTTCACGTCATATCAATTGTGACGACCAAAGGGGTCATCACTTATTTTCTTACCCATTCTTTACTTTCGAGGCTTTGAAAACCTTATCTAAGTTACCTCAATTTGCGTGCGTAGTCCGGGCGCGTAGCCGGAAAGCTTAAATATGAATTTCGTGAGAAAAATGCTAAATTTTGATATTAAATTGAATAAATTTAAATTCGGTCAATATTTTGGGTAAACGGACCCGGACTCGTGATTTGACGGTCTCGGAGGGTCCGTAGGAAAATATGGGACTTGGGCGTATGCCCGGAATCGAATTCCGAGGTCTCAAGTCTGAGAAATGAATTTTTGTGTGAAATTGTTTTCTGGAAATAATTAAGGAAATTGGAAATAAAATTTGATTAAAAGACTACGGTATCGGGCTCGTATTTTGGTTTCGGAGCCTGGTACAAGTCTTATATATGATTTAAGCACTTTCTGTAAAGTTTGGTTGAAAACGGACGTCGTTTGACGTGTTTTGGACTTAAAATGGGAATTTAATGTTTTATGAAAATTTGGAAGAAATCATGAGTTTTGAGGCTTGATTCGATGTATATGATGTTATTTTGGCGATTTAATCGCATGGATAAGTCCGTAGGATATTTTTAAGGTTGTGTGCATATTTGATTTGGAGCCCCAAGGGCTCGGGTGAGTTTTGGATAGGTGTCGGATTGTATTTTTGAACTTTGAAAAAAAAAATATGGTATGCTCAGTTCTGTGGTCGTCGCATTTGCGAAGATCATGACGCAATTGCGATCTCGCAAATGCAAGAAATGCTTCGCAATTGAGAACCTATGGGATTTAGGCACTTATCGCAAATGTGATCTTTGTGCTCGCAAATGCGAAAGTAGGGTGGCCGCAAATGCGACTTCCCCTTCGCAAAAGCGAGATCTGGTAAAATAATAAGGATTCGCAAATGCGAACCCAACTTTGCAATTACAACATTTGATCGGGGTTCGCAATTGCGATAACTGAGACCCAGCAATTTTATACTTATTCAAATTTTCACCATTTTTCACCATTCTTTCAAGACCCAAACCCCATAGGCGATTTTTCAAGGACAAAACTTCTTCCAAATCATTTATTTGGGCCATTTGGAGTCGGATACTCGTGGCAAAAGTGTGGTTTCAAGTTGAATTTGGAGCCGGTTTGAAGTAAGTGGCTTTTCTAACCTTGTGGTGTGGACCTTTCCCCTTAGGATATGATATTTGGTAATTGAATGCCTTGTACGTGAGGTCACGAGCGCGTACTTGAGCTAATTGTTGAAAACCCGATTTTTACTTAAGATATTGAGACTGAGTTCTTTCGAAATTTGCTTATTCCTACTTGCAATTATAACCTGTGTTAGATTAGAAAAGCATGTTTGGTTGATTTAAATTGCCTATTTGCTTAAGTTGCCTTAACTGTACTACCTGAAGCATGTTAGGCTAGCACTACCTGTTGTTTGTACCTTCGTAATTCGTTTCTGATTATCTTTTGGTGGTCGCGCATTTATATTGGGACTACGGATGTGGGATTCCAGTAGCTCCCCCCTTGTTTGTTTACTTTGGGACTACGGGTTAGATTCCCGATAGATCCCCCCCTGCACTCTTACTTTGGGACTAAGGGTTAGATTCCCGGTAGACCCTCCCCCCCCCCTCCTGGCACATTGATAATTAAACTACGGGACGATATTCCCGGGAGATCTATCCCGGGAGATCCTAGTTGTTGGTACTGATATTGAGATGTTTCACTCTCTGTTACCTTATTCTCTGCATGCTATTGTTGCTTCCTATAACTTGTCTTACTTCATAATTTTATTCCTTATTTCTATTTATTTCATGTTGTTGCATGGTTTATTATTATATTTTATCTCAGTAGGGCCCTGACCTTCCTCGTCACTATCCAACCGAGGTTAGGCTTGGCACTTACTGAGTACCGCTATGGTGAACTCATGCTCTTCTCCGCATGTTTTTCATGTGCAGACCCAGGTACTTCATCTCAGGCGTACTATCCTTGACGACAGGAGAGCTACAGAGAGTTTGAGGTACTTTTGCAGCGTCCGCAGACCAAGGAGTCTCCCTCTTTACTCTATCTGTAGTATTTAGCCTTCTTTCGTAGTTTTGTTTAGACAAATTCTGGAGATTAGAGCCGTATATTACTCTTCATTAGCTTGTGTTCCTGCGAATTTCCGGGTTTTGGGTGTTATAGTAGACTTTCGCATTTATTTTGAGTTGTATATGCCAAGCGAAAGTTATATACATATTTTTTGTAGTTGTTCAGTTTTAATTAATTATTCCGCAAGTTGTGTTGTTTTCCGCATTGTTAGGCTTACCTAGTTATAGGAACTAGGTGCAATCATGACATGTTCACAGAGGGTGAACTAGGGTCGTGACAAGTTGGTATCAGAGCTCTAGATTCATAGGAGTCACGGGACACAGGCCGGTTTATTAGAGTCTCGCTGATCGGTACGGAGATGTCTGTACTTATCTACGAGAGGCTATGTAGCTGTTAGGAAAATTTCCACTTCATTTGATTTCCTTGTCGTGTAATATTTTGACATCACAAAATTCTAAACTTATGTCTTCTATTCTCTCACAAATGGTGAGGACACGCGCTCCTTGGGATGATCAGGCACCCGTGCCCCTACTGCAGCCGTCAGAGGCCGGGGCCGGGGTAGAGGTCGAGGATGCACATGTGGTGCAGCCAGAGCACCTGCGCAAGCTACCGTCGAGGCACCACCAGCAGATCTAGTCGGAGCCCAAGCACCTGGCACGCCTACTACTGCCACTACTACTCCAGCTCTCCAGGAGACTTTGGCTCAATTCATGAGTATGTACACCACCTTGGCTCAGGCAGGGTTGCTTCCCCTTACTGCAGCCACATCCCAAGTCAGGGGAGGAGCACAGACTCTCACCGTCCGCACTCCTGAGCAACGAGTGCAGGTTGAGCACGCTCCCGAGACTATTCATGCACCACCTGCACAGCTAGTTCAGCCCGAGGACAGGTTAGCTGCTTTAAAGGATGAGCAGCGGAGACTTAAGAGGTTCAAGAAGTATGATCCCCTAGTATTCAGTGGATTAGCATCAGACAATGCCTTGGGATTTCTAGATGAGTGTCACCGTATTCTTTGCACTATAGGCATAGTGGAGTCCAGTGGGGTTTCCTTCACTGCCTTCTAGCTTCGGGGAGCCACTTACAATTCATGGCGCACTTATGAGATAGACACTCCAGCCGAGGTTGCCTCACCGACCTGGACCCAGTTCTCATATATTTTCATGAGAGAGTTTGTCCCCTATAGCCTCAGGGACGCATGGCGCGCAGAGTTTAAGCATTTGCGCCAGGGCGCTATGACCATTTCGAAGTGTGCTATCTGCTATACCAGGTTGGCCAGACATACATCGACCTTGGTTTCTTGTCACGACCCAATTCCCGGTCGTGATGGCGCCCTGCCGCGAGGCTGGGCAAGCCTGACCAACACCTTCTCAATATAACGATTCATCCCAAACATGAAGCAATAAGGGGAACATGGCAACTTTAACAATAAATTCTGAATAACTGAAAAGATAATGTACGAATAGAAACCACGACTGAACAAGTACTCCCAAGACTTGGGGTCACGAGTATAGAGCCTCTAACAAAAACCAAGTACAAGTCTGAAAGATGAAATACAAATGTCTGAATAACAAGAAATAACTGATAAGAACAGAGCAATTGGTCCTGCGGACGCTGGCAGCTACCTCAATGCTCTGGCACCTGGATAAGCGGCAACAGCAACGCTAAACCTCGGAAGCACCTGGATCTGCACACAAGGTGCAGGGAGTATGGGGTGAGTCTACCAACTCAGCGAGTAATAAGCATGTATAAAAACCCGAAGATTGGAAATCCACAATAAAGCACAGAGTAAAGCTATCTAACAGAGCTATACAGTTTAAACCTCAGAGATATGCATATAAAGCAACAATAATCAATGCATGCGATGCAATGCAATGCATGACCACTGCGGTACGTGCAGTCCGATCCATTTGGGTACCCGCGCTCACTGTGGGGGTTCAGACTCCGGAGGGGCTCCTACAGCCCAAGCGCAATATCATAGTAACATACGCTGTGGCGCACAGCCCGATCCACTATCAGTCCAGCTACATGCATACAAGCCTCACAGGCACATATATCTTTCCATTTTTAGTTCAGTTTATTAGAAGAAAACATAGAATTAGGTGTCAAACCTCAATATTTACCAAATCATGTTAAACAGAGTTCTAGTGCAGGACTGATGTCATGAAAGCATGCTATAATGCATAGAAACAATGATAACGATCCTCACGGGATCCAATTAACCGGCACGCAGCCCAAATATATTCATAACCATCCAAGTAGGAGGTTTACCGGCTCATCTATAGCCAACAACACTGTATAATGCCACTCGGTCGGACTAAGCCATAGTCCCCAATCATAATCGACCCCGCACTCGCAGTAGAGTACGTGTCTCGCCTCAATACAGCGTCACAATGTGATATACCGGGGTTTCGAACCCTCGGGTCATCATCTACACCCATTACTCACCTCAAGCCGGCCGGAAACTAGCTCGAAATGCCTTTTCCCCTCAAATTCTCCTCTACGAGCGTCGAATCTGGCCAAAAACACAACGAATATATTACAATAGGCTAATGGAACATAACCCAATCGAAAGAACTCGAAAAACATCGAAATTCGCGAAATTAGCAAAACCCGAGCCCCGGGCCCACTTCTCGAAAAATTACGAAATTCACATCACCGGATTCCTCGTCTCGCCACGAGTCCGTACATATCAAATTTACCAAAATCGGAGTTCAAATAACCCCTCAAATCTCCATTTAATTCTCTTAAGTTTCAAGCCCTAAACTACCATTTTTGTCCATAAATTACTTGAGTTTTCAGTTCTAATCCTTGTATTTAACTTGGAAATAAGTAGAAACAACTCACCTTTGATGCTTGATGAAATCCCCCTTGAAATCCTCTCCAAAATCATCCAAACCAAATGAAATAAATGAAAGAAATAAACCAATTTCGTGTAATAAAGAATCTGCCCGTGCTTCGTCGAGTTGTACCTTGCACCTGTGCTATACAAGTTGTACATCCTATTGCTCCAGCAGTCATTTTCCGTCGATCATAACTTCTAGTACAGATGTCCAAATTACGAGTTCTTTAGCTTTCTGGAAACTAGACACGAAGGTCTACAACTTTCGTGTTTTGCACTTTTTGTGATTCCTTATATATTACAAGATATGAGCTCCCAAAGTAGCCTACTAGCACCTGAAAATGCCCAGAATTCTGCTGCATTTCAGCAGCTTTTTTTTTGTTTTTTCCAAAACCAAAAATGCCCGTTAGGCATCCGAAATCACCCCGAGGCCCTCGGGACCTCAACCAAAAACACAAACTCAACCTAATACTTCATTCAAACTTGCTCGGATCATAAAAACGCTACCTTAAACATCAAAAATCACCAAAATCCTAGAATTCGATTCAAACTTAAACTTAAACTTTCAAAATTCATATCCGATGCCGAAACCAACCAAACGACGTCCAAATGACCTGAAAATTTGCAGGCATATCCAAAATCACCTAACGGAGCTAATGCAACTTTCGGAATTCCATTCCGACCCTCGGATCAAATTCTCACCTATCGACCGGATTCTTCCAAAATTCCAGCTTCACCAAACCTAGCTAACTTTCCCTCCGGACCTCCGAATTCACTTCCGTTTTCACTCCTAAGTCACAAATCATCCCCCGAAACTAGTCGAGCGATCGGAAATCCGTTCCGAGCCCTCTAACTCATAAGTCAACGTCGGGTTGACTTTTCCAACTTAAGCTTTTCTTAAAGAGACTATTTGTCTCATTTCTATCCAATTTCCACCCAAACCACTTCAAACTCACCAAACACGCATATTAACATACGAGGAAACATATAACAGGGATAACGGGGCTGAAATACAATAAATGATGGGTCGGGTCATTACATTTCTATAGTTTGGGATAGAGTTCGCAGGTTCATTGTGGGTCTTATCCCACCCATCAGATCTAGCATGGCTCGAGAGTTGGAGATGGACATTCCTTATCAGCGCAGGTAGTGAGCATTGCTAGGAGGATCGAGGGTATGCTCGTCAGGGAGCAAGGGGAGAGGGAGGCTGAGAGAGCTCGAGAGTCAGGTCACTACTCTGGTGCCCGTACCCCAGCAGCAGGTCGTTATGGAAGAGGTTATGTGGGTTGCCCCATTCATTCAACTCTTCCAGCAGCTAGTCGTACTCGAGCTCCGCCTATATCCCAGGAGCCTTATTATGCACCTCCAGTTTCTAGCGTGCTTCCTGCGTGGGGTGCTTCCAGAGGTCATTCCAGCAGACCTAGCCCTAGTCAGTCACAGCCACTGCACCCTCCCAGATATTGTTTCGAGTGAGGTGATACATGCCATATGGTTAGGGTCTGCCCCAGACTTGGCAGGGTGCATCTTCACAGACTACTCAGCCATAGCGTGCTCCTCAGAGTTCTCAGGCCATGTTCATAGCTCCAGCTGCTACCCCACTTGCCCAGCCGGCTAGGGGTGGAGGTCGGGGAGATAGAGTTCACCCTCGAGAGAGGGGCCGAGCCAGATATTATGTTATTCCTACTCGTACTGAGGTTGTTGCCTCTGATTCCCTCATTACAGGTATTATACTGGTTTGTCACAGAGAGGCATCGGTTCTATTCGATCCAGGCTCTACATATTCTTATGTGTCTTCTTACTTTGCTCT
Organism: Nicotiana glauca; assembly: GCA_026770625.1. NCBI lineage: Eukaryota > Viridiplantae > Streptophyta > Magnoliopsida > Solanales > Solanaceae > Nicotiana > Nicotiana glauca. The sequence continues at coordinate 171,744 of MU711438.1, read as the reverse complement.
GCATTTGGGTGTGCCTCGAGATTCTTTGAGTGCCCCCATTTATGTTTCTACTCCTGCGGTGGATTCTCTTGCTGTGGACTGCATTTATCGGTCATATTTGGTTACTATTCGTGGTTTTGAGACCAGAGCGGATTTATTGTTACTCGGTATGGTTGATTTTGACATTATTTTGGGCATGAACTGGTTGTCACCCTATTTTGCTATTCTTGATTGTCACGCCAAGACCGTGATGCTGGCTATGCCAGTTATTCCGCGTGTTGAGTAGAGTGGTACTTTAGATCACACTCCCAGTAGAGTTATCTCTTTTCTTAAAGCTCAGTGTATGGTTGAGAAGGGGTATGCCGCGTATTTAGAATATGTGAGAGATATTAGTGCTGATATCCCTTCTATTGATTCAGTTCTAGTGGTACGGGATTATTCCGATGTGTTTCCAGCTGATCTTCCGGGCATGCCGCCTAATAGAGACATTGATTTTGGCATTGGCCTGTTGCCGGGCACTAAGCCCATTTCCATTCCTCCGTATCGTATGGCTCCTCCTGAGTTGAAGGAATTGAAGGATCAGTTGCAGGAATTGTTTGATAAGGGTTTTATTCGACCTAGTGTTTCACCGTGAGGTGCTCCTATTTTGTTTATGAAGAAGAGGGGTGGTTCTATGCGTATGTGTATTGATCATCGCCAGTTGAACAAGGTTACAGTGAAGAACCGTTATCCTTTGCCTTGTATTGATGATCTGTTTGACTAGCTTCAGGGTGCACATGTGTTTTCTAAGATTGACTTGCGCTCAGGTTACCATCGGTTGAAGATTCGGGAGCCAGATATCCCGAAGACTGCCTTCAGGACTCGGTATGGTCATTACGAGTTCCTTGTTATGTCATTTGGGCTGACCAATGCCCCAGCAGCTTTCATGCATTTGATGCAAAGTGTGTTCAGTCCATATCTTGACTTATTCGTTATTGTTTTTATTGATGATATTCTGGTGTATTCCCAGAGTCGGGAAGATCATGAGTAGCACCTGAGGACCGCGCTTCAGATCCTGAGAGAGAAAAAGCTATATGAAAAGTTCTCAAATATGAGTTTTGGTTGAGTTCGGTGATATTCTTAGGCCACGTGATTTCGAGCAAGGGCATTCTGGTAGATCCGAAGAAGATAGAGGCCGTGCAGAGTTGGCCCAGGCCGTCCTCAGCTATAGAGATTCGCAGTTTCCTTGGTTTGGTGGGCTACTACCGTCATTTTATGGAGGGGTTTTCATCGATTGCGGCTCCTATAACTAGATTGACCCAGAAGGGTGCCCCATTTCAGTGGACAGAGGAGTGTGAGGCGAGCTTTTAGAAGATCAATACAGCTTTTACTACAGCCCTAATTTTGATATTGCCTACCGGTTCGGGGTCTTATACTATCTATTGTGATGCCTCGAGAGTTAGCCTTGGAATGGTGTTGATTCAGGATGGTAGGGTGATTGCCTATGCGTCCAAACAGTTGAAGATACATGAGAAGAACTACCCTATCCACGACCTTGAGTTAGCTGGTATTGTTCATGCCTTGAAGATCTGGCGTCATTATTTATACGGCGTGCCTTGTGAGATCTATACTGACCACCAGAGTTTGCAGCACTTGTTCAAGCAGAAGGATCTAAATTCACGCCAGAGGAGGTGGTTGGAGTTGCTAAAGGACTATGACATTACTATTTTGTATCACCCAGGCAAGGCCAATGTGGTGGCGGATTCCTTGAGTCGTCGGGGGGAGAGTTTGAGGAGTTTGACATATTTACCAGCTTCAGAGAGGACTATGGCGATGGATGTTTAGGCCTTAGCCAGCCAGTTTGTAAGATTGGATCTTTTGGAGCCCAATTGGGTTCTAGCTTGTGTGGTTTCCCGGTCTTCCCTATTTGATCGTATAAGGGAGTAGCAGTATGATGACCCTCATTTGCTTATCCTTAAGGACAAGGTCCAGCACTGTGATGCCAGAGATGTGACCATCAGAGATGATGGGGTATTGAGGATGCAGGGCCGAATTTGTGTACCCAACATTGATGAGCTTCGAGAGTTGATTTTAGCAGAGGCCCACAGTTCGCGGTATTCCATCCATCCGAGTGCTGCGAAGATGTATCAGGACTTGAGGCAGCACTATTGGTGGAGGCGGATGAAGAAAGATATAGTTGGGTATGTGTCTAGATGCCTCAACTGCCAGAAGGTGAAGTGTGAGCACCAGCGACCGGGTGGGTTGCTTCAGCAGATAGAGATTCCGGAGTGGAAATGGGAGCGCATCACCATGGACTTCTTATCTGGACTCCCACGGACCTTGAAGAAGTTTGATGTCATTTGGGTCATTGTTGATCGGCTGACCAAGTCCGCTCATTTCATTCCTGTGTGTACCACTTATTCATCGGAGTGGTTGGCGGAAATATATATCCGGGAGATCGTCTGTCTGCATGGTATTCCAGTTTCTATTATTTTAGACAAAGGTACTCAGTTTACATCGCGGTTCTGGAGAGCCGTGCAGCAGGAGTTAGGTACTCGGGTGGAGTTGAGCATAGCATTTCACCCCCAGATGGACGGACAGTCCGAGCGCACTATTCAGATTCTTGAGGATATGCTTTGTGTGTGTTTGATTGAGTTTGGAGGGTCTTGGGATCAGTTCTTGCCTTTAGCGTAGTTTTCCTACAACAACAGCTACCAGTCGAGCATCCAGATGGCTCCTTATGAGGCGGTATATGGTAGACGGTGTCGATCTCTGGTTGGATTGTTTGAGCTGGAGGAGGCTCGGTTGTTAGGTAGAAGAGTTATGCAGATCGCAAGGTTCGAGATGTAGCATTTATGGTTGGTGAGCAGGTATTACTCTGAGTATCGCCTATGAAGGGCGTGATGAGATTTGGGAAGAAGGGCAAGCTTAGCCCTAGGTACATTGGTCCGTTTGAGATTCTTGATCGAGAGGGAGAGGTGGCTTATAGACTCGTATTGCCGCCTAGCTTATCAGCCGTGCATCCAGTTTTTCATGTATCCATGCTTCGGAGGTATCACGCGATCCAACCCACGTGTTAGATTTCAGCACTGTCCAGTTGGACAAGGACTTATCCTATGAGGAGGAGCCGGTAGCTATTCTAGACCAGCAGGTTTGTCAGTTGAGATCCAAGAGTTTTCCTTCTGTTCGTGTCCAATGGAGAGGTCAGCCTCCTGAGGCATCGACCTGGGAGTCCGAGTCTGATATGCGGAGCCGTTATCCTCATCTTTTTCCCGACTCAGATACTTCTTTCATTTTTCCATTCCAGGACGAACGGTTGTTTTAGTGTGGAGGATGTGACGACCCAAAGGGGTCATCACTTGTTTTCTTATCCATTCTATACTTCCGAGGTCTTGAAAACTTCCGAGGCCTTGAAAGTCTCGATTTGGGTGCGCAGTCCGGGCGCGTAGCCGGAAAGCTTAAATATGAATTTCGTGAGAAAAATGCTAAATTTTGATATTAAATTGAATAAATTTAACTTCGGTCAACATTTTGGGTAAACGGACCCGGACCCGTGATTTGACGGTCCTGGAGGGGCCGTAGGAAAATATAAAACTTGGGCGTATGCCTGGAATCGAATTCTGAGGTCCCAAATCCGAGAAATAAATTTTTGTGTGAAATTGTTTAATGGAAATAATTAAGGAAATTTAAAATAAAATTTGATTAAAAGACTATGGTATCGGGTCCGTATTTTTGTTCCGGTGCCCGATACAAGTCTTATATACGATTTAAGCACTTTCTGTAAAGTTTGGTTGAAAACGGACGTCGTTTGACGTGTTTTGGACTTAAAATAATAAGGGTTCGCAAATGCAAACCCAGCATCGCAATTACCACATTTGGTCGGGGTTCGCAATTGCGAACCCCAGGTCGCAACTGTGATAACTGAGACCCAGCAATTTCATACTTGGTCGAATTTCCACCATTTTTTACCATTATTTCAAGACCCAAACCCGATAGGCGATTTTTCAAGGACAAAACTTCTTCCAAATCATTTATTTGGGACATTTGGAGTCGGCTCGTGGAAAAAGTGTGGTTTCAAGTTGAATTTGGAGTCCATTTGAGGTAAGTGGCTTGTCTAACCTTGTGTGGGGAACCTTTTCCCTTAGGATATGATATTTGGTAATTGAATGCCTTGTACGTGAGGTGACGAACGCGTACTTAAGCTAATTGTTGAAAACCCGATTTTTACTTAAGATATTGAGACTGAGTTCTTTCGAATTTGATTATTCCTACTTGTAATTATAACCTGTGTTAGATTAGAAAAGCATGTTTGGTTGATTTAAATTGCCTATTTGCTTAAGTTGCCTTAACTGTACTACCTGAAGCATGTTAGGCTAGCACTACATGTTGTTTGTACCTTCGTACTTCGTTTTTGATTGTCTTCTGGTTGTGGTTGCGCATTTACATTGGGA
>MU711438.1:59844-154521 GCA_026770625.1 Nicotiana glauca | reverse complement strand
GGTCAATCGGATATGATTTGATAGGTTTAAACATCGAAAATAAAAGTTGGAAAGTTCAAAGTTCATAAAGCTTGAATCGGGGTGTAATTCATGGTTTTAGCGTTGTTTGTTATGATTTGAGGCCTCGAACAAGTCCGTAATGTATTATGGGACTGGTTGGTATGATTGGTTGGGGTCCCGGGGGCCTCGGGTGGATCCCGGATGGTTAACGGATCGAATTTGGGTTAAAAACTGTTGCTGGTTGCTGGTTTCCTTCTTCGCGAACGCAAAGCTAGTCTCGCGAACGCGAAGAGGAAAATGGGAGGCTTCAGGTTTTGGCTTTCGCGAACGCGAAGAGGAAGTTGCGAACGCGGAGGGGCGGGCTGAGCTGCTACGCGAACACGAGAAGGGGATCGCGAACGCGTAGAAGGAAAAGGTGGGCCTGGGGTCTTTGGCCTATGTGAACGCGAGGCCTTGTACGCGAACGCGAAGGTCTGGGTGACTGGCCTTTGCGAACGCGAGCGCGAGACCGCGAAGAAGGGCGGACCAGGGATGGGCAGAATGTTTTAAAAATCGAGATTTGGGTTCATTTCACCCATTTTTTTCTCTTGGCTTTCGCGATTTTTGGGAGGATTCAAGGGAGGTTCTTCATCAAAAATGTTAAGGTAAGTTATTTCTACCTATTATGAGTTAAGTACATTAATTATGTATGGATTTTAGTATGAAAATGGGTGGAAAATTGAGGGTTAGAGGAAGACGTAGAAATATTGTGTTCTTGGAATTTAGCCACGATTTTGAGTATGAAATTAAGAGAAAATTGTATATTTGAGTTCCTAAGGTCATGGGTAAACTTTATCTTCGAGAAATTTCGGATTTCGGGCACGTGTGCCCGAGGGCATTTTTGTCAACTTTTCATTCGGGGTTAGGAATTGTTATAAGTTGGGTTGTAAAGTATAATTGAGCATATATTAATGGATTTATATGATCGTTGGCTAGTTTTGGAGCATTGTGCATTGGTGCAAGTCTTCGGAAGAATGTAGAATGTCGGTTGTGGATCTTCAGAGCGAGGTGAGTCCTCTTTCTAATCTTGTGAGGGGAAATTTACCCCATAGGTGAAATAATTGATTGTGTGCTCCTATATGTGTGGGCTACATACGCACGAGGTGACGAGAGTCCGTGCGTAGATACTATTATGCTATTGTTTGGGTAGTTAGGGCCCATCAGCATGTTATAATTGGATTAATTATGAACCCATTGATGACTTGAATTATTTAAATCACCCTTGATTAGTAAACGAATTTAAAAAGAGATTAAACATCATTTTCTGAATTTGTTAAACAGAGAATTGACTTATTTGGATAATTATTCCTTGATAAAATTCTACTTGGCTATCTGAGCATGTATCTGACGTGTACCTGCGTCGCATGGATGATTCGCGAGCAGGGTGATTGATCGCATTAAACTAATAAATGGAATTCTAAAAAGACTTAAGCTTCGTTTTCTCAAAATTATTAAAGAGAATTGGCCTTTCTTGGATAATTGCTTTATGTTGACTCCTTGACTGATTGTCTATCTTTGTGTGTTTATTTTAGAACGGGCCGAACGCCTCGGCAGATTAATAGATGCATCTATAGGCGCGCCGTCGAAATGAAATCGTTCATTACCTCAATTCGATCGGTCGGCGAGTGGAGAGGAGTGGCCACGTTCACTCCTTTGGTTATGCTTTTAGTGGCCGCTACCAGTTTGGCAAGAAAGGGTTGTTCCGCCGAGTAAAGAAGAATATTTGCGGAAAACACCCCGAATCCTAGAGGGAGAAGGCAAGCCCTCGTCAAGTACAATCTTGACATTCATCTTCACGAAGACGTCTGAATCGATAAACTTTCCGGCACCATCGCCTCCGCCGATTTTCTCGTCGGAAGTAGTTATGCGTAAGCCTTATACTCCAAATCCAAGTCAATGTTATAATCACGCTGGACCGCCAAACATTATACTGTGCTAATGGATGATTTGCATAGAAATGCACCAGCATTACTGGAATCACTGTCCAGTACAAATCTATCATCCAGTGGCCTGAGAGGAGAAAACCAATGAGCCAGAAGAGGACATTGACATTGAGGAAAAACAAGAGATTAGCAAAAAGAAGAGGGTGGTGATAGCACCAATTGTAAAGAGGATGTTGATTTTCATGGTAATGGCGAAGGAAAGAGAGGTAGAAGAGTATGGAGGGAAGTGGAGCAACAAATGCCGAATTCCATATACATGACTACGGCAAAAGAAACAAAATAAAGCTCACACCGAAAGGAAATTGGTTTTCTGAAGCAACTTTCACAACAGTCATCCTAAATTTGGTTGTATATGATATTTAGATAACGCTGTTTTTTCTTGTCAACACACAATGGCCTATAACTCCTGTCGGAATATGGAGTGTAGAGCATCATGCCCAGTGCCCACATATGACCAAGCTTGAAAGAAGGTGCTTTTCCAATCATATAATGAAGATAATAGAACTGCTTGCAACGAGAACAAATACCGTCCTTGGAGCTTGTAGAAATGGCTTCTTTGTTGGAGAAGCCAAGTGAGTTCACCAGAAATTCCACCAATGTATTAGCATGGAAAGTTGCTGCAACTGTGGAGTAAAAGAGCTAAAATTTGATGGAAAAGAGACGCTCCGCAATTGCTACTGATTCCAAACATCGGGGCAAGCTCTCTTCGTTTTCAGGCGTTACTACTACCCTCGGGTTGTACTCCACTTTCGCGGATTTCCGCTTCAGGCTCTTTGACGTCCCTGCCAAATTCGTTGACGGAGATATAGGTAGAATAACTTTAATATATTCTAGAGTAGAAAGTGGAACTAGAGTTGGATTTAGATATAGAGGAAACTAGAATTTTAACTAGAAAATCTCCACGAACGGCGCCAAATTGTTTGACTCAAAAGTTGTTAAACTCTTTTTAAGCAAATCAATCAATAAAGATGAATGGGTAAATCCTAGTTAAAAATAATTAACTCTAGATCCGAGATGAGTAGGAAAAATAGAAAAACATAGTCAAATATAAATGTTGACAGCGATTACGATCAGATTTAATGACATAAGTAAAAATGCATTAAGTAAAAAATATGAATAAAGGGAAAGATTCACCCGATCTTCAATGAGACGGATCTTCTTTCATTTAATAAAGATCAATGGTAGACAAATACAAGAACCTTATGATCCTTTTTTGGGATCCGATAAAGGTATGAGATCAATGATCTTCTTAATTCTTTGGAGAGGCGTGTTTACATATTTTCTAGAAAGAGGGAGAGGGAGACAGAGAGAGAGCCCCTTTTTTGGGAAGTCCTCCCCTCCTATTTATAGGGGGGAGGGGAATTTCCATAGAAAATCCTAAAAAAAGGTACAATTTAGAGGGAATATTCGGTAGAATATTCCTTTTGAGTATTCCAAAGCAAACTAGCTGTTTGATGACGGTCCGACCTTGGTTATTGATGACGGTCCGACCTTGACTTGTCTGACCATGACCTTATATCTCTGTGTGCCGAATTTCTCTGATCTAATTTTGACTCGTACATACATGATATCACTAAATGAAATAGAAGATTTTTGTTATGAATCAAAGTCGTTCTATTATATAGTCATAGTCTATCAAAAAAAGGGAATCAACATTCACCCGCATACATGCACACACTTTTTGCAGTTAGGTAAAGCTTAATTTAAGAAGGTATGTATCACGTAATAAAAAATATATTCACCGATGGCGTATGCATAAAACACTGATAAGTATGGCTTGTATTATCAGATACAAAGCCTTGTACGATATGCTTTTGGGTTGTGAACTCTTATTCAATTAAAGGAAATTGAACTATTCTTATGTTTGAGGCATATGAAGATTCACATGACTTATCATCGAAGCGTTGGGTTGTTATGATGGCATTGAACGTAAATATTAATTTTCATGCATAATTGTTGTATGAGGTAGAATTATTTATGTTGATTATATGCATGTTTTATTATTGTTCATGTATGTATTTATCTTTAAATTAAAGTATTATATCAGTAAAGTAGAATCGACGTTTATTAGATTTTTTGACATCAATAACAAACTGCTACTTTTTGTATGTTTTGATTTACATTTTAAAGCTCAAAGGAAGCTCTAAAATGTGTATTGTTAACAATTATCATTTTGTGATACACTTTTACATGCTAAATATTTTGAGTTAAACGTGCAACGCACGTTCTCAGAGATTAGTGTGTGTGTGTATATATAGGGTCGTAGTGAAGTGGTAAGTATTCTTTCATCCTTAACCAGAAGTCTCGAGTTCGAGCCCCTAGGTATGGAGTCGCCTTTGTTAGGGAGCGCTTTACCCTCCAATGTGGGACTACCCTGCGCGAATCCGGATTTAGTCGAGCCCCAATGTGGATATCGGACACACACACACACACACACACACACATATATATATATATATATATATATATATATATATATATATATATATATAAGAAAAGATTTGAAAAACAAATACCAAATATAAGAAATCGATTATCATACGGTAAATTAAAAATTCTGAAAACTTTTGAAATACACATAGGTCTAGGCTTTAATATGACTCCATTGTAAGTGTTTAAGAAATGAGATAAAATGGCAGGCACGTTGATATAAACATATGCTGTTAGTTTTTCTATTTTCTTATTATTTTTAATTAAAAATTGCCTTAACTTTTTAAATTGCTTATAACAATATGAATCTAAGTCATAAAATAGTTGGGCAGACACATGGCATAAATAGTCTGTGCATTGAATAATATTGGACTAATTTTCACCGGAGACCGGTAGGGATGGCAAGCGGTGCGGGTGCGGGTGCGGGGCGGGTTCTATCTTAACCCGCAAAATTTCAACCCGCCCCGCCCCGCATAGCTCTTTTAACCCGCGTCCACCCGCCCCGCACCACACCCGCACACCCGCCCCACCCCACCCCGCAATTTTTTTTCCTTTCAATTTGTTTTTTTTTTAATTTCAATTATAAGCATATTTAATCTAAATAATTACCATTTAAATTCAGAATCAAGCATTCAAAGTGATTATTTAGCACCATAATTTAACTCAAAGTTTCTTATTATAGATTTTCTATCCTCAAATATCAAATACATAGTCTTTTTACTGGTTATATTTTGAAAATATATAATTTAATAGATTAAAAAAAAAGGAAATACACAATAGTAACAAATGAAGGATGTCGCAAGGCGAAAAAGCCATCTTTCCAGTTCATTGAGAATCAGAATCTTAAAATTCCACATTAGGATGCGATACACATCCCAAATTACAAAGGATATTTATTAAAAAGTCAACTTGTTAGAAATAATTAAAGTATTTTGTTTTCAGTAAAGATCCTGTTAATTCATCACTCATCCATCACAAATCAAGGAAAAGTAAGAATAATTTCAATAACAACAACAATAGGAACTTGAAAAGCAGTAACTTCATAAATATTTTAAACCCGCACCCGCACCGCACCCGCAAAAATATAATTTTTTTAATTTTAACTCTCCCTGCCCCGCACCCGCGTGAGTATAAACCCGCACCGCCCCGCATATGTCTAAACCCGTACCGCCCCGCACCGCCCCATTGCCATCCCTAACCGGAGGGGATCTCATCCTGTGTATCAATTTTAGAACTATCTATGTTTATGTTGTGCCGACAAAAATTAAAAGGTCTTAACTAATTTCTAAGCATGTATAGTAGTTATACAATTAAGAAATAGCCACCCAAAAGCAATAGGAATTAACTAAACACTTTCCTAATAGAGCAGCTTTTGTAATATTTAATGTATTCCTTGCCTAACAACAACGGGGATGTAGCTCAAATGGTAGAGCGCTCGCTTTGCATGCGAGAGGCACGGGGTTCGATCCCCCGCATCTCCATAATTTTTGTTCTTGCAATTTCGTTTTTCTCTTTTATAATTATTTTTCCTTATCGCTTCTCCTCTCGAAGCTCCAACTCTCCCTCGCTTAATTTTGCGGATTTTATGAACTTCGCCGAAGTTGTCAATGGCGTTTGCAGTTCCTCTCTGCAACCTTGCTCCAGATTTAACCGTCTCGAAACTCTGCTTAGGTTAAACTTTTGCTTCATTAGTTTGTACAAAGCCGAAGAATGCTGGCCTTTTTGACGCCTCATTTATTCTCACAGGAACCATGACTTTCGGCGAGCAAAACACCTTGGCCGAATCATTTCAAATCCTCGACCAAGCCTTCAACTCCGGAGTCAACTTCTTCGATTCTGCTGAAATGTAATCTTCAAACCTAACGTCTCTCTGCTCAATTTTACGCTAACACCTCAACTGTGGATTTAGTACTCATGTTATGTAAGTTTCAAAAAGAAAAACCGGTTTTGACATCGAATAAAGAATGAGGATTACTAAACTACTCTGACTATAATTCTGAAGCGGAATGAATATAGAAGATTAATGTAACTTCGACTATTTTAGGATTGAAGCGTAAGTGATTGATAGAATATGTTGATATTAAATTGAATTTGTTTATTCTTTTTAAAATCTATGAAAACCAGGTATCCAGTACCTCAGCGTTCAGAAACTCATGGCAGAAGTGAGGAGTATTTTGGGCGTTGGTTTAGAGAAAGAAAAGTCCCTCGCGATACTGTTGTTCTAGCCACTAAGGTCTTCAATATTCAGCTCTTCTTTATTTCCCTCTGTATATCATCCTATAGATTAAAATATTGTATGAAAGATATATACCTGTGTTAGAAGATTGAATTTTCAGTTTAAGCGTTGCATGTTTAAATGTGCTGTGTATGATGTGTAGGGCTTGTTAGGAGAGTTTAGGCTGAATAGGCTGGATTTTCAAAAATATGTCTGGTCTTTGTGGTACTAAAATGTGACAGAAGAGTTGATTATGTAGCAATTAGCAATTATTTCCTATGCCTAGCTGTCCATGAGGCAGGATTGAAAGCTTTGTTGCCATTAGAAACAAACTGCATTATGAGATGCATTCATGCTTGTTCCGGAGTCATAAGGAGTAAATTTGTAGTTATCTGTGAAAGTATCTCTTTTTTCGTCTTTAATTTCTTAATAATAAAAGTGCTTTATTTCTTTCTAACATGTGGTTAGTGGTATTTTTCCTTTTCTTTGTTCGGGGATCTTATTGAAACTGCACTAGCATTTTGATATTTTTGCACAACTATATTGGTACAGGTGAGTGGACCATCTGGACAGATGTCTTGGATCCGAAATGGACCAGAAAGCTTGGACGCTCAGAACATAACTGAGGCTATTGATAATAGGTTGAGTAAATCCTTGTTTGTTGTTTTGTTACCATTACATTGTCCATTCAGGTTTTGACTGCATCAGAATATTAGATGATTTTTGACAATTAAGCTTGCTTCTGGGGATGACCTCTATCTGCTATGATTTGTATTTTTGTACTGCTTCTGACGTGGTACCTTATTGAATTGATGCAGCCTGTTGCGTGTAAAGACTGACTACATCGACTTGTATCAAATTCACTGGCCTGATCGGTTTGTGGATAAATCCTACTGCACATTTTCTGGCTTGTTTTCTCACATATGTAAATGCTCAAAAATTTCGATGTTTGAACAGATATCTTAATGCATTAGCTTCTTCCCCTGTCAACATCCAATTTGATGTTCACCATTTTAAACTTTCTGGCAGCTATGTTCCTATGTTTGGAGAAACTGACTATGACCCGCTTCGAAATTATGCGTCAATCAGTTTTGAGGAACAACTTGATGCTTTAGAAAGAGCTGTTGATGCTGGTAAGGTCAGTCATGATGGCAAAGATGCTACCTTCTCAAACTACTTTTCCTCATGAAGGCCGAGATGTTAACTTCATAAATTTGATCATTATTTTCTATTGGTTTTTCAAAATATTCTCCTTAGATCAGATACATTGGCCTTAGCAATGAAACACCATATGGTATTATGAAGTTCCAACAAGTTGCCAAAAGTAGAGCTGGGAATCTTCAAATAGTGTCTGTTCAGGTGTTGTATTGCTCAATCCTCTATAACGTAGACTTCTTTGTCTTTGCCTCCGTCAAATATTTGTTCATCACTAATATAAGATAACACTTGATTCTGCTTCTTTTTTTCCAGAACGCATACAACTTGCTATGTCGAGATTTTGATTTAGCTATGGCTGAATGCTGTCACAATGAGAGGTAATCCTTGTCTTGTATGGATAAATTACCTGGTGTTGCTTTTTGTACTAGAACATCCATTTGTGCAAATGATGCATCTAAGAGTGGGAATGAGTGCAGTCTTGATTGTTGTCCTAGAAACACACATTATACTAATAATAGGGGTGAGATATATATTATGGATGTACAATGGGAAATACCTGAGACAATGGAGGGTGTGATGCTTAGTTGGGCATGTAGGAGAAAGAGAAGATCATATAGAGCATCGATATAGCCTCACTAGCACTTATGTGGATTCTTTGGAGGGAAAGGAAGATAAGAGCATCCGAAGGGTATAATATGATTTTGTACAGATTAGGGCATCTCTTTTGTTCTCGACTGTTTTTGGTGCACCCTCTAATTGTATAGATGATTGGGTGTCTTGTTATAGAGAACCATATATCTGTGTAGGTTCTCAACCTATGGTATACTACTTGCGTATGGGGTTTCTTTCCCCAAACATCAATGAAATATTATCTTATCAATAAAAATCATACTAGTCAGATTTGCACAGGCTTCTATGCACTCTTATCGCATGTAGGATGCATGATGAAGAGTGAGGGTGCATTGGGAACCTTCTAGGATACTGTTTGCAGAACATGGATGACTCTAACAAGGGGATATTGGTCCTAAATTTTCTAACAAGATCAGGAAACAAAAAGGCATGTGTCAGAAAAGCACATTGTTTATCAATTGATTCCAACAATCTTCTTCTAACTTTCGGACTGTTCAGGGATCATCTAGTAACTCCTGTATTACAATTTAAGCTGCAACCATATTAGCACTGTTTAACATTCTTTACGGCTACACTAAAAGCTTTCTATTTTATGTCCTGTTATCTCATTTTTGTTAGTGATACTGGTATATCATTGTGTCTAGTTGTCTTTCCTGCAAAGGCATATTAGTTTGTACTACATGATTACTGTCACAGGAGCTAACTTTGCTGTTTCCGTTATCTTTGTGGCCAGTTTGACCATGATATGTTTTGCTTCTTTTCATCACTTTTTGATCTCAGCATATTTATAAAAGAGATTTTCATGTACCTGTTCTGAGAATCAAGTTTAGAAGAAAATGAACATGCTCTTTAGGATTTGAACCTATGGATCTTCTAGGGAATGACAAAAAGGATATAGCTGGTAGAATCTCTCTTCAGTCTGGCTGCTTTCTGCTGTAACAACCTGCCTATTGTCAACTTAATGGGAAAAAAGTTGTTGTGAACTTACTGACAAAGATGAGGTTCATCTGTTAAGTTGAAATATTTGCGGAATTGGCTGTTGCTGACCTCTTTGCTTACTTATTGCTGAATGTCTCTAGGATAAGCTTGTTGGCATACAGCCCGCTGGCCATGGGCATACTTTCGGGAAAGTACTTCGCCGAAGATGGAGGTCCATCTGATGCTCGTTTAAATCTGTTTAAAGGTCAGATCAATTTCCAGTTTCATTGGAATATTTAACTAATGCTTTTAGATTTTCTCACTATACTAATCCCAAACCTCTGATAGGGAGGTATAAGGAAGGGAAGTCCAGATACAACCTGTCAAACTCTAATGCCTTATATGCTGCCAAAGTAAGGGATTCTTCTTTCTAAAGCTGTCTTATAATTTTGCAAAACTCAAACATATACTGGTCAGTAAATACACAACTTTTGGCACCCAAGGGTATGGTCTAGTGGTCAATGAAATTGGTTGAGAGCCATGAGGTCTCAGCTTCAAATTCTAGCAGAGGCAAAGAGCACTAGGTGATCTCCTGACCGAGCCTTGGTGGATAGAGTTACCCGGTATCTATGCTGATGGAAGGTAGCAAGTACCCCGTGAAATTAATCGAGGTGCACGAAAGCTGGCCCGGACATCATTGTTATTAAAATTAAACACAACATTTGGTACAGAAAGGCCACTGTTTCTGTACAAAAATTATGCAACACTTAATATGCATGTGTGTGAGATCTAATATCTGTTTGTTCATTTTCTGCTTGACAGTAGAACCCAAACATCTAGGGGGGAAAAAAAGGAGGATGCTCTTCTGCAATAAACAGATTTTCTCATGGTTCTGATATAGTTTCACTATGTAGTTGAATACCTTTTATCTTTAAGACTGTAAAACATGTCCTCTTATGTCTGTTCCTATAGTTTCCTATTGTCTTCACTAAAATATTTTAGTTTTTCTTAGTTTTATGTGACACAAATGAATTTTACCTTTGTGAGGAATTTTGCTCATTTTGCAGTCATACCTAGAGATTGCAGACAGATATGGTATTCATCCAGTTTCTCTTGCAATTGGTATGACAATCTTCCTCCGAATTTCCTATTCTAGTTTAAGTCATCTACTGATCATAGATTAGCCTTTATGGCTATTTCTTAATAGGCTAAACTGACATTATTATGTATTTGAAGCTTGCTTGTGCTGTTGAGTTTAATTTCAGATTTAAGATTTGTCATTTAGTCACCAAAACATATATTTCGTTTGATTTTGAATTATTTGGCCAGCCTTTGTTATGAGACACCCTCTTGTGGCTAGTGTTGTCTTTGGAGCCACAAAAGTTTGGCAGCTCGAAGAGGTTCTTGATGCGTGCAAGGTCAACCTCACTCCTGAGATAATTACTGAGATTAACAAGGTTCACTCGAGGTTTCCAAGCCCTTGTCCTTGAAAAGTATTGATCTATACCCACAATCACCACAAAGTCCCTGCTCTGAAGAGGTAATTTAAAATACACTGCTTGAAAAGATTTTAGCTAGAACATTTGGACTTTATCATTAACTGATGGAGGTCTATCAAATGTGTGAAAGTGACAACCACGTGTGAAAACAACCAAGAATCTGGGCTGTCGATTGGTGCTTTGTATCTATCTAGCATGAAAAGAAAAAAAGAAAAAGATAGGAATGTGGGAGTATTGATTGTTTATTTTCCTTTTTGAGAATTAATTGTTTCTTATTGTAGAATTCAACACAGCAACTCGGCAACCAACGCTGTTAAGCAGTAACTTAGGCCGCATTCCCGGATGTTACTTCTTTTTGCTACAAGAATATGTTTATTTTCTCCAATGACTTTTCAAGGGTAATAGGTGAAAAGATAAATGCCTTGGGACACTTAAAAGGATTCATAGTAACTGAATTCTACAGTATTTATTTGTTGATGACTTCTTTAAGGAGGATTTGGGAAACAAAAGACCTTGGATCTGATGAGAAGGAATGCACAAGTGTTAACAGGGTAAGAAACAAACGTAGATAAATCAAATTATTTGGTCCAAACGAGATTAGAGAAAAGGTGGACAAATTATCATAATGCACTAAACATTCCAAGTCTTGTGGAATATTATCGGGTAAATTGTCCCAAGGAGAAAGTTTAATCTGATTATTTTAATATGTTATTTCCTCCAGTCCACGTTAAGTGATCTTTTGGTTGTTTTCACACATATTAAGGAATTCACCTTTTAACATTAATTAACAATGTATTTACCATATTAACATTAATTTGTTCAATGGGAATACAACAAATATTCATAGGTTGTTTACTTCAAGGACAACTTTTGAAAAAATAAGTTAATTCTTTCTAGATATGTGAAAAAAATTAAATATTATGGACCACAAAAAAAATCAAAAATTACTTAAAGTGGACTGGAGGAAGTAATAGATTTATTTTAAACTTTTACTTTTCGAATAATTAATTTGTTACCATTTTCTTTTGATATGAAATATCGACATAGGTACACGTTTTAAAAGGAATGAACGAATTTGAAGTACGAAAATAAATATATTGTTTATTTAATTTTCATGTATGAAGTCAATTGATATTTAGACATTTATATAAGTGTAGGGAGAAGATCCTTTTTCATAATACTTTCCCGCAACATAAGAATACATAAGTTTATCACTTAATCATGGTTAATAATTTTTTAATCTCAATTTGGTACTCCACTTAGCCATAATAAGTAAACATTATTTAAGCATGCACATAGTTGTGTAGATTTTTCCAGGGGTTCTTTAATTTTATCTTAGCTTTGAAGTCTAGAAGGAAATATGATTTAAGTTGATTTCAATGCTTCAAATTATAGACTTCCAAGTCTAAAATTTGACCAAGCAGGCAGAAATAAGTTAGCAATAAGATATCTGGTTGACTATTCTTTCTTCCTTCCCACATTCATTTTTCCCAAATCAAACAACATAAAGGTAAAAACTTTATGATTCAACATCATCTTCATCACCATTTTTTGCACTTTTCTCAACAAAAAAAAAAAGAAAAATAATTTCAAAAATATTAAACATTATTCCCATGCCCAACTTTGAAAAGTGTGTTAGTGTTGTATGGGTCAAAATCTGACAATTTGCAGATTAGGCTAAAAGGAATGGCAAGAGGTCGACTAAGTCGTTGTCGTATCTACAAGGCATAATAATGACGAGTATCTCGGTCGCTGCCAAGATCGAACCATCAGAAAGCTTGTACTGCAATGCATATGTCGTGATACTTAAGGGGCGCGTCGTAAAGTACAATCAAGGGATTGAGATATTCTGGCTAAGGACCATTGGACAAAAAGGAATACTGATAATATATATAGAAGGTGAGAGGACAGAAAAAAGGGCTCACTCCTTCAAGAAAAAGAGACAAAAGAACCAGAGAGGATCTCGAAGGAAAAACGAGCGAAGGTCTAGATCTTGGTTACAGATCTTTGTAATCATCATTGTCAAATCAATAAAGATAGATCTCGTAGCTATCAATGGCGTTCTTTCTATTTCTTCTTTGTTCCTACATTACGGAACAATATCTCAAGAATGTAAGCCTATCATTTATGTTTGATATCTTTTATAATCTTAAAAAGGTTATAAGCCTGATTGCATTTCTGTTTTCATATATAATGTGCTTTGATCTAGAGTTAATTATCCTTGGCTAGGATTCATCCTCTATTTTCTCATTAATTAGTTTAACAAAAAGTTTAACACTTTTTGGTCAAACAATTTGGCGCCGTCTTTGGGGACATCTTAGACAAAATTTTAGTTTCCTCTAGATCTAAAGCCAGCTAGAGTTTCGCTTCCTGGTGGCCACAACCCCACCCTCTATGTAGATACCAACTTGAGAAAATTGTAGGCAAGCTTTTGAAATAACCAAACTAATCAGGGTCAGATCTTTATATGAAAACGAAATTATGTCCAATATCTATACAAAACCCATGCCTCGTCGGTAGCGACGGGCTTGACACGTCATATACGTATTCAAAGTGTGATCACAATCCCTACGCACTTAGAGCGACCACGATTCTAACTGTCGTATACACGTTACGCGACGATCTATATTTCCACCTCCCAGGAAGGGATGATAGCTTACTGTGTGATTCTTTGAAATAACCGGTGTATCCTGCCTTATTTTTGTACCCATATGCGCTATGTGATTTATGTACAGAATAGTATGACATGTTTCCCTTCTTCTTTGCGCGCATCGAACAGGATCGGATCGGGACCCAAAAGGTGACCAACTGGAAGTTTTTGAAATCCCAACAATATTTTCTATATAAGAAGTCTCGAAATTCCAACGAGCAAGGTAAGTTCAGCCCACGAGAAGCCTAGAGGTGACTAACAGCGAAGCAAAACACAGGACTGCCAAATCTGAAACCGCCATTCGGATACGGGATGGATCAAGTAGCCCTGCAGCGCCCTTCCCCCTCTCACCGACTTACCGGGCCAAGGTAACAGGAAATTTCGTTTGGTTTTAACGTGTCATATTTTCTCTCTAGCATTCTCATAGGTTCACAGACAAGGAACAAACGCACCAGGAAAATGTTCCATACCGCATCGTCTCGCAAGCAGTGACCGAGCAAAACCCTCCGCGTTGAGCCATACTACAAATGAAAAATGACTCAGGACAGGCCAACATCAGTAAGAAATAATCTCCATAACCTGGGACTGAGCAATAAGTCCATGGAACGTATAATTTCTCCAACACAGGTAAAACATGAACTCGAAAAGCTTGCACGTATGTTCGCCATGACAATCCTACGCCAATTCAGCCAACTAAATATTACGAATCATGACTGAGCGTCGTTTGAATTGATGAAGCCCCAAGGTGCCCGGTAGCCCCAGCAATAAGTTCATCGCCCATCCCGTTAACTGCCTCCCCAGACCGAGCAATGAAGGGACTAGATAAAATGATACTCCACCGACGCATACGAACTATGCAATGACGCACAAACTCCAATGAAAGCAAAATTAAACAAACCGGGACTCGCCCTGACGCATGCATAAACAATACAACAACGAGTAATGTTCTCAAATATAAGTAATGAAACAGACAAATCTCATCGCCTAGTGAAAGTGAAATTCGACCTCGCTCGAACTCACAACGAGTTACAATTTTGATCTTGCTCGAATTCACACCCTTACGGCCCCTGACCATCTCCAAGTGTAAGTGAAGTTCGACCTCGTTCGAACTCGCAACGGGTTACGATTTCGACCTCGCTCGAATTCACTCCCTTACGACCCTCGTCCATCGCCAAGTAAAAGTGAAATTTGACCTCGCTCGAACTCTCAACGGGTTACAATTTTGACCTTGCTCAAATTCACACCCTTACGGCCCCGGGCTATCGCTAAGTGAAAGTGAAGTTTGACCTGGGTCGAATTCACAATGGGTTACGATTTTGACCTCGCTCGAATTCACAACCTTACGGCCCCCGGCCATCGCCAAGTGAAAGTGAAGTTTGACCTCGGTCGAACTCACAACGGGTTACAATTTTGACCTCGCTCGAATTCATACCCTTACAGCCCCCGGCCATCGCCAAAAGTGAAATTCGACCTCGCTCTAACTCACAACGGGTTACGATTTTGACCTCGTTCGAATTCACACCCTTACGGCCCATGTCCATCGCCAAATGGGAGTAATATACGAATTTACAAGTCAAAACTAACTTCGAATTTACAAGTCAAAACTATTTCACCCAAGTGGGAAACTCTAACTCTGATCCCGCTCAAATCAAGCGAAATAGAATCGCATTCAAGTTCCCAATCGAAAATCAGGGACTCATTGCGGAGAAATCCGAAGATTACTTTCAAAAAGAAGGGGGGGGTCAAAAGATATGTAACCAAAGGCAAAACGACTATTTTATTCAAAAGATGTACATGCGCAACTGTTTATACCCAAATTTCCCTCATATTTTAAATATATATACATATACTTTCAAAATAGTGCATATGCATCATCATTTGATTTATAAGCATACGTAAATATATATTTTCATAATTTTTAAAGGCTTTAAACTAATTTATTCTTGCATTTTATTATATATAATCCAATAATTATCCTTCAAATTATTTTATGATGATTTAATCATCTAAATTTATCATTTATACCCACATAAAGTTTAAATATTTTTCAGTGCACTTCTATAATTACAATTGCATTTTAAAGGCTAAATTGCACATCTTTACAATTAAATCTCATATTAATGTATAATTACATTTTTTATGAAGAAAATAATTTTTTATATTTTTATAATGTTCAATAATTTTTTTTAAACATTTTAGTTCACAAATAATATTTTTATTATTTATTAATTACTTTTATAAATTATTTATTTATTAAAACATTGGGTATTTAAGAACTAGCCTAATTCTAAACCTATTTTCGGACCTAAACTACCGAATACACCAGCCCAATAATACCCCAAACCAAATAAACCCTCATCCCAACCAACCAATTAACCAGACCCAGAACCCTGACTAATCATGGTTGTTGATCTCTGAGATCAACGACCCATATTATTCCTACCCTTTTAATTATACCCAAACCCCTAACCCTAATCCGTTCCCTCCAAACTCGCCGCCTCTCTATTCTCCCCCCCCCCCCTGAAGAACCCTAACCCGCCGCCTCTCTCAACCTCTCCAAATCCAGCCATAAAATGGATAAATCATTAATTTACTTGCCTTATTGATCTCCTCTCACCACTGGTTTGTGGTGTTACCTAGTTGCTTGCCTAACATGGCAAGAAAATCTCATCAAAATCGAACGAAATCGGTTCAAATCCTTGATTTCTCTGATTATTCTGTCTATGTTCATCATGTATCCGTTTTAAGTACGAATATTTTCTATACCCGTTGAGGATTCTTACCTACCCTAAATTAGGGTTTTCAGATCCCTTTTTATCGACCAAAACGGGTTTGGTTCTTTGAGTTTAAGTGATATTCCGTCTATGTTCATCCTATTCTGTGTGGTGTTTGATTTTATTCTGCCGATTTTACACTTTCCCCAAAATTAGGGTTTGAGACTTTTCCCTTTTCCTTACTGATTCTGATTGCATGTAATGAATCTTTCCTTTTCTCGTGTTTGATTTATGATTTTCCTTATTTGGATGTTAATTTCTACCACTATATACTTTCAAAATTCAATATAGCTTCACTAAATTTAAAGCTTTACTCTGATTTGCATTCTATATTCTGATTTTGGCCTGCTGGAAGCCAAGGCCAATTAGTTTTGGGATCTTGTTACTCAGAATATTGTGGACTTTTGTTATTTTGTGCATCTTCGCTTAACTGGTGAGTCACTTGACTTCTGCATTTCATTCTTACATGTCTATGATTTGCATTTGTTCTTACTTTTGAATCTATGGTTCAATACGCTTCTGAGTTATATTTGGTATTGTTCTATCAACTTTTACATGTTTTAGCCTTTTTAACACTTAACCTCTCTGTATATGGTAAAATCAGAGGGCTCGATTTATGATCATTAGGGAACCTCATAGAGACCTCCCCTGGGAGGCTCAGAGTTTATCTCGGAGTTCGACCTTAAGGGTTTATAATGCTCGACCTCGAGGAAATATAGGGCAACGGTTATGACGCAATAGCAGGAAGTTCCCAAGGGCATGATTAAAGTTGACCT
Organism: Nicotiana glauca; assembly: GCA_026770625.1. NCBI lineage: Eukaryota > Viridiplantae > Streptophyta > Magnoliopsida > Solanales > Solanaceae > Nicotiana > Nicotiana glauca. The sequence goes on along the minus strand of MU711438.1, from coordinate 137,489 downwards.
AGTTTGTTAGGCTAGTTCATGCCCGTACACTGGCATTAAACAGCTGTACCAACCTCATATCTTTGTAATAAATGCATTTGTACTGTAATGGTATTCCCCTCATCTATAAAGGAAACCCTTATCATTTTGTAAAGAGGAGGATACAACACACATTATTCAATACAAGAACATTCTCTACGTTCTAACTCAAACATGCTCTCCATTTGATTCTATTGCTTACATTTATTGTCTCACTCATATTTATTGCATTTCATTAATTGTTCTTCATTTATTTCTCATTATTGGTCATGAAGGGCCGCCATTGAATTTATCATAACTGTTAACCCTTCATCAACTACCCTTAGCCAGGCATCCGACTCGACCTCGAGACCCGCGTACGCCAGCTCGAGGCCCCGATTTCCAGCCATTCAATTTAGTTATCGCATTGTCTACAAGCTAATATCTTACTTTCTAATCCTTCACTTAGCATCCATTGCCTAACAACTAGCATAAAAATAGATCACATATTTTTAGAACCAGAAAATCAAATCTAATTGTTATTACCATTTTTAAGGTAAACAGATTGGCGCCCACCGTGGGGTTAAAAATAATAGTGATTGTTTTTTTGCTGGTTTACTACATAACGCAAGTTATCTTTCACACTTTTTCTTGTCCAAGATCTTTGATTTCAGGTCAAAATGTCTAACTCAATAAACATACGTGAAAACAACAATCATGAGGACCATGGAGAAAATAGTGTAGTTGTTCCAGGTGTTGGTGTACCACCACGAAACCCTGTGGATGCGCCAGAACCAATTCCCGTGGACATGGTCTCGCGCGATGCTCAACACGTCAAAATAATCTCCCTCACAAACCGGAGCATACACCAAGGAGATCGACAAAAAGCTCAAAAACCCCGGCTCAGGAAGAACAAGGGGTTAACCTTCACGCCATCTTCGAGATGTTACAAGCACAACAACTGGCGATTGCTCAGCTGCAAAGCCACCAGAAAACTCCCAGCACGGTAGCACCGGAAACGACTCCCCGAGCTGAGCAGGTACCAGAAAGATCGAGCAACAACGGGTCGGAAGCTGACCACGCCATCATAAAGATGCTCGAGGACCTCACAAAGAGGATCGAGTCAGGCGAGAAGAAGATAGAAGCCAACGACAATAAGGTAGAGACCTACAATTCTACGGTCGATCAAATTTTGGGCGCACCCTCGATCCTGAAGGGTGTAGATTCGAAGAAGTTCGTACAAAAGCCGTTCCCACAGGAAGCGGCCCCAAAACCCATTCCAAAGAAGTTCAGAATTCCCGACCTTTCGAAGTACAACGGAACCTCAGACCCCAACGAGCACGTCACTGCTTACACTTGCGCAGTGAAGGGCAACGACCTAAGGGACGACGAGATCGAATTCATCCTACTAAAGAAGTTCAGAGAGACACTCTCAAAAGGGGAGATGATGTGGTATCACAACTTAGCCCCAAACTCGATAGATTCGTTTGCCATGCTAGAAGATTCCTTCATAAAGGCACATAATGGTGCCATCAACGTAGCTACAAGAAAATCCGAGATTTTCAAAATCAAGCAAATAGAGAACGAGATTCTACGAGAGTCTGTATCTCGCTTTCAAATGAACCGAATGGAACTACCACCAGTCTCCAACGACTGGGCATTTCAAGCCTTCACTTAAGGCTTGAACGAGCAAAGCTTGGTAGCTTCGAAGCAACTGAAGCAGAGCTTGATTGAGTATCCCGCCGTGACTTGGTCGGATGTCCACAACCGATACCAATCAAAGATCAGGGTCGAGGATGACCAACTAGGAGCCCCATCGGGATCGATATATCCTAGCAGGCTTCCGGCAAAGGAGCGAAGGCCAAACAAAGAAAGATACCAACCATACACTGAAGATAGAAGAAACGTCCCAAGGTGTAACATATCTTGAAATGACCGAAAGATGGATCGAGGTCAAAATCCTCGGTGGCTCGTGAGCATAGCCGGATTCGATAGGCACACAGGCCGACGGAAGTGCCCCGCCTATCGGAATACAACTTCAACGTCAACATTTCAGGCATCGTATCTTCTATCGGTTAAATCAAGGACACCAGGTGGCCGAAGCCTGTACAATCGGATCCTTCACAAAGGAACCATAACTTAATGTGCGAATTTCATGGCACACACGGTCAGAGGACCGAAGATTGCCGACAGCTCCGGGAATAAGTAGCCCGTCTACTCAGCAAAGGACATCTCCGCGAATTCCTCAGTGACCAAGCCAAAAATCAGTTTCGGGAAAAAGAGGTGACCAAGAAAAATGAAACGGATAAGCCACAACATGTCATCAACATGATCTTTGGAGGCATCGACACTCCGCAAGAGCCCATGGTTAGGAGAACAAAAATATCCATCACCAGGGAGAAGTGAACCCGAGGTTACATACCCGAAGATGCCCTCACATTCAGCGACAAAGACATTTTGGCTCTATCTCAGCCTCATAACGACGCATTGGTAATTTCTTTTCGTGTAAACACATTTCAAATTAAGGGTGTGCTTGTAGATCTAGGTAGCTCGATCAACATTATCAGGTCAAGGGTGGTGGAGCAGCTCAGACTACTCGACCAGATCGCGTCTGCCTCTCGATCCCTCAATGGATTCAACATGGCGAGCGAAACAACGAAAGGGGAAATCCCTCTCCCGGTCAACGTGGCTGGCACAACCCAAAATGCCAAGTTTCATGTCATCGAAGGAGACATGAGTTATAACGCCTTTCTCTAAAGGCTATGGATACACTACATGAGGGCAATACCGTCCACCCTTTATCAAATGATGAAATTTCCAACAAAAGACGGAATAAAAATGGTCTACGGGGAGCAGCATGCAGAGAAAGAGATGTTCGCGGTGCATGATATAGCACCAACACCGACACCTCCCACATCGAAGAATTCAAAGGATAAGCAAACAACGATGTAGCAATCACGAGACACGTTCTCGGTTATGCCTAAATAAAACAAGCAAAGAACCGTGTCGTGTCCTAAAATCAAGCATCCGTAGCACATCGAGGCTCAGAGCACCATCACCACTAAGGTATAACCCTCTCCCTTTTGATTCACATTTTACACTGACCTTCGTGCAGGTATCCGATCAAAGCAGTCAAGATGCCACCCAACTTGCAGACCTCAGGTTTCAAAGCATACGTTGCACTCTTTTCCTTCGATCAGGTTTTATTCCAAGAAGGGTTTTACCGGCAAGGTTTTTAACGAGGCAACACCTATATGCTACCTAAGGAAGACTCAACAAGTATTCAAGGCTTCTCTTTAAATCAACCGCGAATACTTGGGGGCATCCCCCGGAAGGTCACCTCTTCGAAAAAGCCAAGATGTGTTTGATAACTTGGGATTCTAGTTTATTTTATACTCCTTTTTGCTTGAGTTTTTGATTGAAAATGTATACAAGTAATCCCAAAAGCTTACATGATGTGCTTGTTTGCAGTGTTTGGTCAAAAAAGTGACCAGAAGTCAAAACCAGCACAAAAAGGAGTGAAACCTGCACAAGTGCCAAAAACAAGTCAAAGCACCGCTGCAGCATAAAATCCACTGCGGCTGCAACAGACCTACCGTGGACACAGTCCATTTAGTGCGGTCCGCGGTGGATAAGTTTAGAGAGATACAATCCTAGAGTTCTAAGTAGTGCGGTCCACGATAGATTCTTCACGGCCGCGATAGCCTCATCGCGGATGCAGTCCATTTATTGCGGTCTGCGTAGAGGAGATTCAGAGAGTTAGGATTTTGGAATTCAAGACACGGTGGTCCACGATCCATTTGTTGCGGTTCGTGGTGAAGCCACCACGGCGGCGGTGGATTTTATGCGGTCCGCGGTGGCCAGATTCAGAGACTTAGAAGTGAAGCCAAAAAGCCTCAACGCGGCCGCGATGTATTTTTCGGGGTCTGGGGTACCTCCGTCAGGGGTATTTTTGTCCTAAAAATTCGACCTTGTATGAATACTTCTTTTTCAAATTTTTAGGGTATCTTTATCTTTGTTGAGCACGTGAAGGCCGTTTTGGACCTATTTTGAGTAATTTTGTAGCTAGTTCAACATTGAATCATTAAATCTTATCTTGTAATTATATTATATGGGTTATTCTTCATCTAAATATAAGATTTCTTCTATTATTATGAATAGCTAGACCCATTATCTAGGGTTGTGGCTCAACCATAGTGTGGGTATTTGATGGGTCTTTTGTTTTAAGGCTTAGATGTTTATGGGTGGTTGATATTTGGACTGATTTGTGTTTTCCATGTTGAATTAGTAGTTGCAAACACTAATTTGTGCCTTTTTGATTTGGGCTCTTCTTGAGAAAGAGAGCTTGAGTCTAGGAAAATCAGTCCAACAAGGAATTGGGGTGTATTCGCAAGATTAATAGCCCCAATTAAAGGGTTAAACCTAGAGATTGTAATATACAACTTGAGCCTATATTGCTTGCAAAATTTTGACACCCAATTGGTCTTGAGAAAGTCAATTAGGGCAAAGTCACTAAAGCTACCGAGAGGTATAAAGTGAGTAGTTTCGTGCATTGGCTATATTGCAATCCCCAACATAACAACTTTTCCTTAGGCTTTACAACCCGTCAAGTATTCACTTAAGAGAAAGTTAGTTCCCTAGTGCGTCGTTAACCATTTAGAGAACCTTACAAGCATTTATACTTAGCTTAATTTTGCACATCATTAGTATAAAATTAGAAGTAAAAAACAAACAATTATGATTAGAAGTTTAATCAAGAGCACTAAACACTACTAGTTTAGATAAGAATCCAATTCCCAAACATTCTAGCTCCATGTGGATTCGATCCTCACCTTCTCGGGTAAAAGCTGCATCGACCGCTCTTGGCACTTTGTAATGGTGTAGGGTTGGACCCGATGCGCCGTTGCTGGGGAGCTAACCATTTTGGCTATCTATCTAAATAGTTTTGTGTATTGTTTTTCTTTCCTTCTGTGATACTAATTTGTGTGTGACGCCAGTTAAGGTACAAAATGGTGGCAAACAACAACAATGACCCTCTTGGAAACGTGGTCCTAGGGGAGGAGGTTGGTGATAACAGTGAAGATGAGGTGCCTCTAGTACCTCAAGGGAAAAGGAGTGGCCGTCAGGCCAATGATAATGTTCCAGACCCTCCCCCGCCACCTCCAAGAATGGCTCCTCAGGTGATTCCCAACCAAGGAGATGCTAGTGCAATTGTCCTGCCCCGGATCCGGGCGGGCAATTTTCAAATTACCAACGTGATGTTGACATTGTTGGAGAAGCGAGGGTATTTCACAGGTGCTCTCCATCAAAATGCTTACAAGCACCTTAAAGGATTTGTTGATACATGTTGGGGGAGCAAGCAAAAGAATGTTTCCGAGGATGCCTTACGGTTGAGATTATTCCCTTTTGTCTCTTCGAGGGAAAGCATTGGATTGGCTGGAGAGACTCCCCAACCACTCCATCCATACATGGGATGAGGTGGAAACCTTGAGGGATGAAATATTAGCTTTCAAACAGGATCCCAACGAACCACTGCATGAAATATGGGAGAGATACCAGAATTATAGTGAAGGAATGCCCAAATAATGATATGACTGAGGAAATGATACAACAGACATTCTACCGAGGCATTAACACAACAAATCAGTGCATATTAAACCAACTGGATGGGGGAAATTTCATGAACACACTATATGATCAAGCTTGTGAGATACTGGATGAGATGGTAGACACTTCTTCCGCTTGGCAAAGTCGAGCCAATGTGCCATAGGGTGACCCCACGGTCATCACTTGCACAAAGAGCTCCATGATCATAGCAGAACTGACAACAACAATGAACCAGCTAGCAAAGGCATAATTACAATAGGTTCAAACTCCACGACAAGTAAATGCTATGGAGGGTGTCAACATGTTAGTGAACAAAAGAAGACAAAAAGGCCAACAGAACCAAGGGAGTTCGGATCAATGTGACCAAGATAGTGTTGGTTTCCAAGATGATGGGTACGATGAGCAGAATGAAGAAGTGCAATACGTGAAAAACTATCAAGGCCAAAGGGGCAACTCTTCTAACCAACAACAACAATGGAGATCCCAAGGCAATTGGGGAAATCAATAACAACAAGGAAATAGAAATTTGGGGAACGACAACCAAAATTCAAATTGGGGGCAACCAGAACAATCAGGGTAATTGAAGTGGCAACAAAAACAATTAGGGTGAAAACAACAATCGGGGTGGTTGGAACAATAGCAATCAAAGAAATTGGGGGCAAGGCTTTCAAAGACCCCCGATGTATCAACAACCGAACAATCCACCCCCATTTCCATCCCAAGGTCCTAGTTCATCCAACAATGAAATGGGGAGAATCGAAATGATGTTTGAACAGATGATGAAAAAGAATGCTGACTCCGATGCTCAGTTGGCATCCTACAACACTTCAATCAGAAACTTGGAGGTTCAATTAGGCCAAATCTCACAATCCTTGAATACTCACCCTAAGGGGCTCTACCTAGTGATACGGTAGTTAACCCGAAGGGTGGGAACAATACCAGGCATGCAATGGCGGTAACTACAAGAAGTGGACGAGGCGGTGATGTGAATGCCTCCAAACAAAAAGAAATTTGAGTGATGAAGTTGAGTTGCAAGAGGATGAGATCCCTTTGGTGGTTGAGAATGTGATTGATGAGAACTTGAATAAAGAAGTGAGGATTGATATCCAAGATACCGAGGTGGAAATTCAGAATAACGTGAACCCGTCTAGGGAACACGTAATAGACATGCCGAAAACGGTTGTGCCTAAAGCCAAGGCTCCTTTGCAAGGCTACCTCCACCTTATCCTCAAAGGCTCGTGAAGCAGAAAAATGAGAACCAGTTTAAGAAATTTTTTGACATGATGAAGAGCTTATCCATTAATGTTCCTTTGGTGGAGGCTCTAGAGCAAATGCCAAGCTACGCCAAATTCATGAAAGACTTGGTGACAAAGAAAAGATCCATGGATTGTGAAACTATCAAGATGACCTACCAAGTTAGTGCAATAGTGCACTCAATGGATATGAAGCTAGAAAATCCCGGTGCTTTCACCATTCCTTGCACCATTGGGAGTGTAGACTTTGCAAAATCTCTATGTGATTTGGGGGCAAGTATCAACTTGACGCCCTACTCAGTTTTCAAGACTTTGGTTATTGGGCAACAGAGGCCGACTTCATGAGATTGCAAATGGCAGATAGAACAATGAAGAGGCCATTGGGTAGATGTTCTTGTCCGAGTGGACAAATTTATCTTGCCAACAGATTTTGTGATTCTCGATTGCGAGGTTAATTTTGAGGTGCCTATAATCTTGGGAAGACCTTTCCTTGCAATTGGGAAGGCCTTAGTTTATGTGGAAGCAGGGGAACTCACCTTCCGAGTGGGTGATGAAAAAGTGGTCTTTCATGTGTGTAAGTCAATGAAGCAGCCCAACTATACTGAAGTGTGCTCGTTTGCGGATCTTCTCACGGTAGTGATAATTGATGACACTAGTGCAATGATCAATGTGGAGGACCCTCTAGAGGCGGTATTGTTGAATCTTGATGTAAATGAGGATGAAGGCCGGGTGGAGTGTGTTAATGCTTTACATGGAATGGTCTCTTACTCTTCTGAGCCTCGGAAGCTTTATTTGGATCTTGAGAATAGGAAGACTCCACCAACAAAGCCCTCAACCGAGGAACCTCCCGTGTTGGAGTTGAGCCGTTGCCTCCACACCTCAGGTATGAATTCTTAGGCCCTAGTTCAACTTTACAAGTTATTCTTTCCTCTTGTCTTACTAACATGCAGATAGATGCCACATTGGCGGTGCTCTAAAAACGGAAGAAGGCAATTGGATGGACTTTAGTGATATTCAGGGAATAAGCCCTGCCTTTTTTATGCACAAGATTATTCTTGAAGATGATGCAAAGCCCTCCTTGGAACATCAAAAGAGGTTGAACGAGGCAATGCAAGAAGTTGTGAAAAAAGGACGTGATCAAGTGGTTGGATGTCGGGGTTGTGTATCCCATCTCTAATAGTTCTTGGACTTCGCCGGTGAAATGTGTGCCAAAGAAGGGTAGTATGATCGTGGTTACCAATGCGGAAAATGAGTTAATTCCTACCAAGACTGTCATCGGATGGAGGGTGTGCATGGATTAGCGCAAGTTGAACAAAGTGACCCGCAAGGATCACTTTCCATTGCCTTTTCTTGACCAGATGCTAGATAGACTTGCTGGGAATGCCTTCTACTATTTCTTGGATGGGTATTCTGGGTACAACCAAATTTTGATTTCTCCGGAAGATCAGGAAAAGACCACATTCACTTGCCCATATGGTACCTTTGCCTTTTCTAGGATGCCATTTGGTTTGTGTAATGCACCAGTTACATTCCAGCGATGTATGATGGCCATATTTACCGACATGGTGGAGGACATTTTGGAGGTGTTCATGGATGACTTCAGTGTTGTGGGTGACTCGTTTGATGAATGTTTGAAGAATCTTGATATGGTGTTGGCCCAGTGTGAAGAAACCAATCTTGTGCTCAACTGGGAAAAATGCCACTTTATGGTTGAGGAGGGCATAGTCCTTGGTCATAAAATCTCAAAGCACGGTATAGAGGTGGACAAAGCTAAAATTGAAGTGATTTCAAGGCTCCCTCCCCCTACTTCAATCAAGGGGTTAGAAGTTTTCTTGGGCATGCGGGGTTCTACCGGTGATTTATCAAGGATTTTTCAAAGGTAGTGAATCCTTTGTGCAAGCTTTTGGAAAAGGATGCCAAGTTCGTGCTCAATGAGGGATGTATGCAAGCCTTCGAACTTCTCAAGCACAAGTTGATAACCACTCCTATTATTATCGCACCCAATTGGAGCTTACGTTTTTAGCTCATGTGTGACGCGAGTGATGTTGCAGTTGGGGCGGTCTTGGGTCAAAGAGTGAATAAAATGTTTCACCTGGTGTATTATGCGAGCAAGACAATGAATGATGCTCAAGTAAATTACATGGTGACTGAAAAAGAGATGTTGGCTATTGTGTTCCCAATGGAGAAATTTTGGCTGTATCTCATGGGTGCCAAGTTCATAGTGCACACCGATCATGCCGCACTCTGCTATTTGATGACAAAGAAGGATTCCAAAGCTAGGTTGATGTGATGGGTCTTGTTGTTTCAAGAGTTTGATTTGGAGATTGTGGACCGGAAAGGGTGTGAAAACCAAGTGGCGGACCACTTGTCCCGCTTGGAGGAGGAGGGAAGGCCTGGTGATGTCCTAGAGATCAATGTTTTATTTACTGATGAGCAACTCCTTTCTATGTCGGTGAATGGTATGACATGGTTTGCGAACATTGCTAATTTCCTTGTGACCGGTATTTTCCAGTGTAAGCTCTCTTCTAACTAAAGGAAGAAGCTTAAATGGGATAGTTTGGACTACTATTGGGATGAGTCATACTTGTTCAAGATCTGCACTGACGATATGATTCGGAGGTGCATACCGGAGGAAGAGCAATTGAGTATTTTAGATGCTTGTCATTCCTCTCCCTATGGTGGTCATCATGGTGGGGCGAGGAGAGCTTCAAAGGTTCTTAGTTGTGGGTTTTACTGGCCAACTTTGTACAAGGATGCAAGTGAACTTGTGAAGAGATGCGACGAATGTCAAAGAGCGGGTGGAATTTCGAAGAAGGATGAGATGCCTCTCAATACTATTCTCGAAGTTGATGTTTTTTATATGTGGGGCATTGATTTCATGGGCCCATTTGTTAGTTCATGTGGCAACACATACATTCTAGTGGCAGTTGACTATGTTTCAAAATGGGTTGAGGCCATGGCTTTACCCAATAATGAGGCCTGAAGTGTTGTTGCATTTCTCAAGAAGAGTATTTCTACTAGGTTTGGCACTCCTTGAGCAATCATAAGTGATGGGGTGTCTTATTTTTGCAATAGAGCTTTTGACACTTTGCTTGCAAAGTACGGTGTCAATCACAAAGTTTCTACTCCTTATCATCTTCAGGCAAGTGTCCAAGTTGAAGTCACAAATAGGGAAATCAAGAGTATATTGTCAAAGACGTTCAATGAAAATATGACCGATTGGTCAAAGAAATTGGATGATGCTCTTTGGGCTTATAGGACTGCTTAAAAGACTCTGATTGGTATGTCTCCGTACAGTTTGGTGTTTGGGAAAGCTTTCCATCTACCGGTTGAGCTAGAGCACAAGGCCATGTAGGATTTAAGGAAGCTAAATCTTGAATGGGATGTGGCAGCAAATCTTCGTGTGCAGCAGCTTAATGAACTTGATGAATTCCGATTTCATGCCTATTCCAGTTCATTCTTGTACAAGGACAAAATGAAGTACCTTCACGACAAGTATGCTCGTGGCAAGGAGTTCAGAGTGGGTGATTTGGTTCTCTTGTTCAATTCTCGGTTACGTCTGTTTTCGGGAAAGCTTAAGTCGAAATGGAGTGAACGTTTTGAAGTGGTGCTTATGACTCCGTTTGGTGCACTTGACTTGAAAAACAAAAATGGAGAGATCTTCAAAGTTAATGGGCACAGAGTTAAGCACTATCTTGGAAAGATTGATGACAGGTACGTGGTGTCAATGATCCATCTAAAGTGATTTGATGGTAACCTGCGTCATGCCGCGATGTTAAATCAGGCGCTTCTTGGGAGGCAACCCATGTGTCTTTCTTTTTGTTTTTCTTTGATTTTCTTTTTAGTGTAGGATTTTTATTTTGGACTAACTGGTTGTGAGATGTGTGTAGGGTTGTTTTGATGCAGTGCAGGACTAAACTAAAAAAAATGTTTCACTCTCTGAAGTTTGGACCGCTGCCGCATTGCATTTTTTGCGGCCGCGATGGCCTTATCACGGGGGCAAGATTTCATTGCGGTCCGCAGTGCTGAATGGCCAAAAGTGGAGGTTATCTGAAGTTTTCACCATGGCCGTAATGCATTTTTTGCGGTCCGCGGTGCCCTACCGCGACCGCAAAGCATTTTCTGCGGTCCGCATGAAATCGTTGCCAGTGCCTCTTATGTTTAATTACCGCGGTCCATGGTGGATTTTTCGCGGTCCGGGTGGGTAAGTAGCGTGTGTCCGAGGTTCTTTTTCTATAAATAGGACCTCAGGCCCCCTTTTACACTTTTCGCTCATTTGCACTCTAAAAAGATAAAATACTGTTCATCACTACCCTAAGTGCACAAACTCAAACACTGATTCTCAATCATCTGTATTGCATCTTATCTCTGGTACTTCAAATCTTTCCCTAGTCTTTAATATTACTTTATTCTCTTTTATTTTGTTTTGTACTTCTTCTTCTTCTCTTTTCTTTCAATTTTTAACTTTGGGTTACATAATGTTGTTTAGATTAGGGTGAATTAGTCAAACATGGTGATTAACTACCTAGTGGGTTGATAATATGTTGATTAAGGCTAAAATGTGCAAAAATTTGAAACCCTAGATTTGTGTTGCTGCGTACTGCTTACCACGACCGCGATTGATTTTTTGCGATCCGCGATGCCTCTATGCGGCCGCGTTGTGTTTTTTTGTGGTCCATGGTGGTAAACTTCAGAGAGGTTGATTTTAAGGACCGCAGCCGCGGTTGACTTTTGCGGTATGTGGTGCCTTACCACGGTTGCGCATCATTTTTTGCGGTCCATGGTGACCTAAATTAGAGGGTGGGTAGTCTGAACTCCACCCCACTACAGTCCGCGATACTATTTTATGCGGTCTGCGGTGGTTCCTTTTCAGACGCAATGCTTTTTATGCGGTCCGCGGTCAGCTCTTTTCATTCATATTCTTCACTATTTCTTTTGGTAGTGTGATACTAACAAATACTAACTGAATTATCCTTGTAGACAATGGTTAAATCAAGAGGAGATGATGAAAAATAGAAATAAAAAGGAGAGTCCTCCCGGGGTAGGGGAAGAGGAATGATCAAATTGACCCCCAAGTCTGGAAAGCAATTGGGAAACCAGAAAACAAATAAAGGTTGCAGATAAAGTTGTTTCCCATTCAGAGGGAAGTGAGTATTTGCCCTCCCGGGAGGCATCTGAGTCTGATTTAGTACCGGAGTATGTACTTGACTTCCCGGAGAGATTGAGATTGAGAGATGAACCTACCCCTCCAGGCTCTCCTACTGCTCGTGCTTCAGTTCAGGTTTCATCTGAGTCATTTGAGGGCTCAGCAGACAGCAGTGTCAATGCAGCCTCTACTTTACCTACAACTTCGTCACCCGGTGAGGATCCAATTGATGAAGAAGAGGGGGGAGAACCCCCAACCTGGGAGGTTGGGAGAGAACTAGAAACCCTGAGGTGTGGAAAAGGAGGTTTGTCAGAGAGTTGTCATACCACAAGTTCCGGGAATGGTATCCTCTAAGGTCGTTTATTATTGAGCGCCAATTCATAGAGAGGGATCTCCTTCCTTACAAAACTAATGTGAAGAGGCAATTCAGAGAACGACTGGGGTGGGATTACTTCACCAGCAGGGTGCCATAGGCAAACGAGCACTTAGTCAAAGAGTTTTACGCCAATGTTGCCCATATCAAGAAGGATACCAAAGTGACTAAAGTGAGAAACTTGAAAGTGATTTTCAATGGGAAGTAAATTAATGACTACCTGGGCTTTCCGAAGGAAGATGAATCATTATACTTAGAAAAGGTAGCATTGGATGAGGCAGCTCGTCCATGGTTAGCAGAATATCTGGCACTACCGGGCACCACCCCAGCTTGGTTGACATCAGGGGTTCAAATTCTGAGGAAGACTTTAAACTTCGAGGCAAAGGGGTGGAAGACTTTTGTATGCAGCAGGCTGGACCTCACTACCTATGAAAACTATATGTTGGTCTCCCGGGTAGTATTGGTGGCATCTATTATGGCGGGGTACCCGATCAATATTGGAATGTTATGTCTAGGGTGATCTCTATGGTGGTCAATGATGGTGACAGATCATACCCCTTCCCAAATTTTCTTACGATGTATTTTGAAGACCAGGAGGTGGAGAAAATGAGATTTGACATGAAGGTGAAAACCAAAATTCCCTTTACTTCGTACAGCCTTAAGGCTGATGACAACCCTAAAGCCAAAGATTCTAAGGGAAAAGCCACTACGTCTACTAGCCAGTCTGATGAGCCAGTAGTTGTAGTCACTGCTTCCCAGCCTTTCCCTGCCATACCAGTTCCCACATCCGGGCCTTATACCTCCGCTACTCCAGATATCCCTTCATTCTCAGCCTACCCATTTACTGCCCACTGTTTGAGCCAAACACTTGCTAGTATCAACAAGTGGATGTAGGCAGCTACTTCTAAACTGTCTGTGCTTTCTAGCTCGGTGGCAGCCCAGTCCGTACCACCACAGCCTCAAGTTCCAGCCTGAGTGGAGGATACTCTCAAGGAGTTTCTGGACAACCAGAAGAAGCTCCTGGAGAACCAACAGTTGATATTGGAAGCTGTAGGTGCTCATGGGAAGGCATTGAAGGAGTTGACAAAGGAGACAAAGAAGTTGAGGAAGACTCGAGCCTCAAAGGAGTCTGTAAAGGAGTTGAGGGGAGAAATGAAAAAGATGAAAGCTGCTGATCATTTACAATTGGAGCTACTGTTGCATCAGACTGAGCCAGTGCAGGAGCAGGAGTTGGAGAGGGCACCAAAGAGAAGGAGAGTGATCCCCCAGGAAGACGATGCAGTGATTGAGTTGGAGGACCCGCAGGGAGGTTCCTCTAGCCAGCCTCAGGTCTTAGAGCAGCCTCAGGTCCCAATGCAGGCACAGGTTACAGGGATCCAGTCACAGGTTCCTGAGCAGTCACAGGACCTAGGGACCCAGGCTCATGATCCCATGCAGACGGAGGACCAATAGGGAGTTTTCTTTACTCTCTATCTTTTTCTTGAGCTTATTTTTGGCTAGTTAGCATTGAGGACAATGCTAGCTTTCATTTGAGGGGGTAGCCCTATTTTGATGATGTTGGATTCTAAATATGATACTATTTTCACTTTTATTATGCTTTTCACTTTTGGTATGTATATAATTTTACCAGTTTATTTCACTTTTCGTATTTTACAACCTTGGTCTATATATAAAGTTACTTTCTGATGTATATATTCATTCCCTCTTATGTATATTCGTTTAAGTCCCCTATTGTACATATGCAATTTACTTTCCACATTTTCTTTCATAGCTTCTTACTTCATTTTTGTAGCTTCTTATTTTGAGTTTTGTGTTCAATAAGCCTTTGGTTTTCTTAATGCCACGGTTCTTTTCAAATATGGAATTTGTGTGAACCGGGTGGCTCTTCCCGATGATGGATGACATGACAACCTTCTTAAGGGTTTGAGTCTGTTTTCTTTTTGTTTTGGTGTAAATAGTAGCTAGTGAGTAATAGTACCTCAATCAAAGCTTCACTTGGGCCTAACACATTTGCCTTTGATCTTATGGCGAAAAATAAATTGGTGTGTATAGTATGGTGACAGTTGTGACCTTGAGACTCTTTTGTTGACCAATAATCATCAAGTGGTTTTTCGGGACCATTTGTGTTGCTCAAATCTTAGCTAAGGTTGTTGTGGGCTCCCGACTCTGTCTCTTTGGCAATCCTATAGCTTGTGTGGTGAGAATTTGAATTGCAAGTTCAAGTCTCGTGCCATTGAGTCTAGAATTTGCCCTGAATGTTTGTCTAGGCGAAATCCTAAGTGTTGTTTGGCTTAAGAAGTGATTATAGGCTATCCTTGATCCGAATGATATCTTGAAGACATCCCCAGCCTACCAATGATAATATTCCTAGTCAACCCCCTTTGAGCCATAGCCCTTTTTCTTTCAAAGACCATGATACAAGCCTTTACCCGTTCTAAAAAGACCCTCTTTTCGCACCCGATCTTTCCTTAGCACAAGGCAAAAACATAAGTTTGGGGGGAGAGACGAGGAATGCAACAAAGTGGTAAAAGGTACAAAAATGAAAAAAAAGGAAAGGAAGAAAGAAAAAGAAAGAAAATCAAAAAAGTCAAAAAGAATGAACAATGTAGAAGAAATGAAGAGATTCAATAAAAGTAAAGAGATGAAAGGTGTGGAAAGTTTAGAAAGGAGAAAAAGGTTTGAAATGAACACGAAAGAGTGACAGTGTCTCTCTCTAACCCCTAAGAAAGAAGTAAATGACTCAAAAAGTCAAGAGCATGTGTGCCAAAATAAAGCAAATGAAGTGCTTAAGGGAAGATGAAACCTACTTAGACCAAATATTTCCTACCTTGAACCAAAAGCCTTCATTGTATCCCTAAAAAAGCCCTATATGATCTTGAGTTGAATGAAGCTTACATTAGTGGTGACTCATATAAGGGGCAAGCTTATCGTACTTAGAGCCGGACTTGTGACCTTTCTTTGAGAGAGATGAGTGTATTTTCCACAATCCTCGTTCTGAGTGATACAATCTAAAAGTGAGGTCCTGCTTAAGGAAGAGTGAGGAGTATGAGTTTGGGTTCCACAATGACCAAAGTAGTAGAAAGAGTTTCCTTGATGAGTTGAGTCAATTCCTGATGCTTTTATGTCGCACTAAAACCATGGTGCTTAAAAGGTTGAATGTTGTTAATGATTCATTTGAATTAAGGGCAATTGTTAGTCCCAATTGATGCTAGATGAGGTCACTTTAGGCCAGCTGAATTTTCTTGGTTTTTTCTTAAGGAAGTGGGACTTATCTTGTTTGCTTGAGGACAAGCAAAAGCTTAAGTTTGGGGGAGTTGATAACTAGGGATTATAGTTTATTTTATACTCCTTTTTTGCTTGAGTTTTGAATTAAAAATGTATACAAGTAATCTCGAAAGCTTACATGATGTGCTTGTTTGCAGTGTTTGGTCAAAAAAGTGACAAGAAGTCAAAACCAGCTAAAAAAAGAGTGAAACCTGCACAAGTGCCAAGAACAAGTCAAAGCACCGCTACAGCATAAAATCCACTGCGGCTGCTACAGACCCACCGTAGCCGCAGTCCATTTAGTGAAGTCTGCAGTGGATAAGTTCATAGAGATGCAATCCTAGAGTTCTAAGTAGTGCGGTCCGTGGTAGATTCTTTGTGGCCATGATAGCCTCATCGCGGCCGTAGTCCATTTGTTGCAGTCCGTAGAGAGGAGATTCAGAGAGCTAGGATTTTGGAAGTTTCAAAACACTGCAGTCCGCGGCCCATTTGTTGCGGTCCGCGATGAAGCCACCGCGGCCGCAGTGCATTTTATGCGGTCCGCGGTGGCCAGATTCAGAGGCTTAGAAGTGAAGCCAAAAATCCTCACCGCGGCCGCGGTGCATTTTTCGCGGTCCGCGGTACCTCCATCAGGGGTATTTTTGTCCAGAAAATTCGGCCTTGTATAAATACTTCTTTTTCAGATTTTTAGGGTATCTTTATCTTAGAAGGCCGTTTTGGACCTATTTTGAGTAATTTTGTAGCTAATTCAACATTGAATCTTTAAATCTTAGCTTGTAATTATATTATATGGGTTATTCTTCATCTAAATATCTCATTTCTTCTATTATTATGAGTAGCTAGACCCATTAGCTAGGGTTGTGACTGTTGATACCCAATTTTTCCTCATATATTTTTAATACATATATATACTTTCAAAATAGCACATATGCAGTTATAAGCATGCATAAACATTTTTATAATTTTTCTATAATTTTAAAAGCTCCAAATTAATTTATTTCTTCTATTTTTATTTATATAAATATCCAATAATTATCCTTCAAATTACTTTTGTGATGATTTTGCCATTTAAATTCATTATTCATGCCAACATAGTGTTTAAATATTTTAGTATATTTTTTATAGTTACATTTACATTTTTAGGATAAATTGCGTATCTTTGCATATCCTCACCGTCACTCATCTATGGCTATCTATGGTGGTTTCTCACCACCCCCAGGCCTCTAGTAGCCTCTCTCACATTGGTATTTCCATTTCCAAGGTCCTCAAGGGACCAGGGTTAGTTGGCTTGCATCTATGGCCCCTTTCTCGCTTGTTTCAGGTTGTTCCAGTGTGATTCCGAGTAAGATCGTCCTACATCGACTATGATCTATGGGTTTCTAAGCATGTTTCTTCAACTCTGTGTTGTTCTCCTCAAAACCCTAATTTTTTCTAAACCTCTTAGATATGTACAGATTTGAGATGATTTGGACTTATTTCATATGATTTTTACAATAACCTTGTGATTCTTTACAGGAATCGTATGATTTTCGAGTGATTTTTCATCTTTCTCCAAACTAGGGTTTCCTGAAATTTCTTTTTCCAAAACATTTGGTAATTTTTGAGTGTTTGATCTTCTGCTTCTTATATGTTTTGACTGATTTCGTAAGTTTGCTGCAACCTTAACTCGTTTATACTAAAAGCCCTAATTTTCAACTCTTTTGTTTGGTTTCTGAGTTACTTGTGTACTGCCTTTGTTCTTGCCTTGGTTCTTGTGATTTCTCTTTAGCCATTTAAATGTCTCGTGATTTTCTTATCCTAATATGCCTCTACTAAGTTCTTGGTTCAACTTTTCTACTGATCCTCTATGTCTAAGTTCATTCTGACTATTATTTCTTGCTTTATTTAAGTTGTTTGTGATACTTGCTGACTCTTTACGTGATTTTCTCTTTGATTGAACCCTTGATTATTCTGAATTCCTTATTTACTGGTTTGATTTGAACACTTTTCATTAACAAAACTTTTGATTCTTACCTCTCTATTCGGTTTAATTGAACTGCTTACCTTAATTAATTTTCCCTTGCCTTATTTGTTATTTTTCTGATTCTTACTGATTGTTTCCTTAATTGATATCCCTGTGCATTCGCCCCTAATTACCTACTCTGTACTCGATTTCCTTCCTTAAGTATATGTCCTGCTTTTACCGTTGATTCTCCCTTGATTAAAGGTAAGACTTACTGATTTTACATGTGATTGATTCTGTAAATTTCCTTAATTGTTATTTAATTAATTCTTTACCTTATTTTATTTAAATCTTGATTACTATATAAACTCCGTCCTATTCTCACTTCAGAAACGAACATTAGTTCACAAAACACACTTACACTCTAAATCTCTATTTTCTTCTCTGCTACTTCTGATATTCACTAGTCTAGCCGGATGAAAGCCAAGGCTAGATATTGGAACTACATCTGCTTTATATTCTGCACTTTTTTCTTCAACTGGTATGTCTCTAGTTAAATTTTTAAACCCAAACCCTATGTGTTTCATTCCTGCACTAGTTCATAAGCTATGAATTCAACTTGTCTTCCTGCTTACTTCTTTGCCTAGCATGTCTAAACTCTGTCCTGTTCAAATTATTATTAGCATGCCACACTTCATCTAGTTGTCTGATACTTCACCAGCCTGTTTGCAAATATTTATTTAATCCCTTAATTATGTGAACATGTTGTTTATTTGATGTATATGATTGAACATGCCTGTATATTTAATCTTGTTCAAGACATGTCAGTCTTTCTATATTACATCTGTGATATCTGTCTTGACTATTTATTGTTCATGACTAGCCTGCTAAGTCTCTAAGACCCTAAGTATTTTATGCAGTTGTTGATTGTATGTTTCCTCTATACCCTATCCATGAATCCCCAATGTGACTCTTATGTGTCCTCAGTCCCTTTATCCCTGTGTGAGATCTGTTTATTGAATGTTTCTGAATTTGGATATTTTATGATCAATTGATTGTCTGCTGTTTTCAAAAGAGTTTTGGTACTCTTCTCAAACTGTCTTTTCCAGCAAACTATTTCATGTTTCATAAAACCTTTTCACTCCTAAAGTCATCTCTTTACTATTTTCAAAACTATGTCAAGCACTCTCACTTTACTATTAGATTACTAGGTTCTGCCCCTCTGATATGTGTACTGCCTTGAGACCCATGAGATCTCTCTGAACTCTGGCATATCAGGGCTGGCACTTCCACACTGCACAATAATCAGTTACTATTTGAGAAAATTCTGGGTGTGAGCACTGCTCGGGATCCTTGAGGTCCTTAGGGAACTCTGCCATACCTAGACATGAAATTGGCTATGGAACTTTGGCATTTGAGACAACTGGAGGCTTAGAAATCATTTGGGCCTACGGCAGGCTCCCTATAGCTTAGCTTTTATTTTATTTATGTAATTTATATTCAGTTCTTGGTCTATAATAATTATTGTAAACAAACATTTGGGGTTATTAGTGAAAAGGGGTGGCCAGTTGCATATTGTGGGTAAAATCGGGTAGATAACATGCCTATAGGGTCTATTTCAATTCAAAATGTGTTTTTTAGATAATATGCCTATAGGACTTGCTTTAGTGAATTACGTTCACACAATTAGAAGCCATGTCTATAGGTCTAAATCAGCTCTATAATTAGATATCATGCATATAGGGTGTAAAGTAATTGAAGTTCAGTTTCCTTTGTAGCATGTATTCAAATTCATCTCCTTAAAAATCATGTTTATAGGATTAAAACGGCTTTAACAGAAATCATGCCTATAGGATCTAAAATTGGCCTAACTTTAACTCACGCCTACAAGTTCTGAATTAGATTAACTAACCCACTCGTTTCTCAATCAATGTCATCAGAAAGCATGCCTATAGGATTCAAATCGTTCGTTTGAAACTGTTTACAGTTTTACTGCATCCCTGTTTAATAATAGATATCATGCTCATAGGACATTACTGTTATACGCCTAGGCAAGCCTATAGGGCGATTAAAATTTTGCAACTGTAAAACCATGTTCTGTTATCCGTGATTGTTCATAGTCAGCGGGTCTAAAATCAGTAGGCAAGCTGAATAGGTCTTTGATACTTTTGTCCTAATTCAATACTGTATACTATCAGCTAACCTTCTAATATTTTTCTCTTAAACAGTTGTTTGAGACGTGCACTTATTTGTTCTGCTTGTGGAGGTAAACTGTGAGCCTTTAATTGTTTCCCCTTAAATGCAGTCCTACTTGTTTTGGTTGACGCTTAGACTTTTCTCCTTTAAACACCTTAGGATGGTCTAGAACTACCCAAATTAGAGGTCCTAAATACCTCCAGGGCCACAAAGAAGGGACGGGTGATGCACGTATAGGATATCTTTCAAGGTTGCTAGAACACTTTAGGCTATGACCAAGGGGAGTGAATTGGGTAGTAAGGATATGATGACTACGCGCTAATGCCACGTATAACTCCTCATTGAGAATTGATTACCGGGCATTGTATGGGTATGATCCTATAGGCTAACCAACCTAGTACCCCCTTTTCCCAACTACCGTTGGTTAAATAAATTTACTTTTCTTTATATATGTGCAACTTGTTCAAACCTTTTTCCCTTGTTTCATTACTTGAATCATATATGTGCTTAGAATGTCAAAACATGTCTTTACTTGCAAGTACGTGGTAAAACTGTTTATCTATTAAAATGACTAATTCACATGAGTATAAGTTCGGCGGGGACCCACCGTTGTGGACCGACAGGGGTGTCTAACACCTTCCGCTCAAGGTTATTTCGAGCCCTTATCCTAAATCTCTGGTAATGCAAACTAGTCCATGAGTTAATTGCTCAAGGTGCCCTAACGCACCATAATTCGTTAGGTGGCGACTCTTCAAATACCCAATTCCCAAAAGGAAAAGAGTTATTGCCCCATGGAATGTTGAAACCCGAACGTTCTCCGCAAGGAGAAAAAAGGCGGCGCGACAGTGGCTTAACCCTAATATGGGTATTTGATGGGTCTTTTGTTTTAAGGCTTAGATGTTTATGGGTGGTTGATATTTGGACTGATTTGTGTTTACCATGTTTAATTAGTGGTTGCAAACACTAATTTGTGCCTTTTTTATTTAGGCTCTTTTTGAGAAAGAGAGCTTGAGTCTAGGAAAATCAGTCCAACAAGGAATTGGGGTTATTCAAGAGATTGATAGCCCCAATTAAAGGGTTAAACCTAGAGATAGTAATACCCGACTTGAGCCTATATTGCTTGCACAATTTTGATACCTAATTGGTCTTGAGAAAGTCAATTAGGGAAAAGTCACTCAAGCTATCGAGAGGTATAGAGTGAGTAGTTTCATGCATTGTCTATATCACAATCCCCAACATAACAACTTTGCCTTAGGCTTTAGAACCTATTAAATATTCACCTAGGAGAAAGTCACTTCCCTAGTGCCTCGTTAACCATTTAGAAAACCTTACAAGCATTTATACTTAGCTTAATTTCGCACATCATTAGTATAAAATTAGAACAAACAAACAATTATGATTGGAAGTGTAATCAAGAGCACTACACACTGCTAGTTTAGATAGGAATCCAAATCCCAAACATTCTAGCTCCCTATGGATTCGATCCCGACCTTCTCGGGGAAAAGCTGAATCGATCGCTCTTACTACTTTGTAGTGGTGTAGGGTTGGACCCGATCAGTAGTAAATAGGGTCTCGATAGGAAAATGATGTACCAGGCCAAACGGTCAAACGAACCGTGTCCGTATAGAATAACCGAGCCCTAGGCAACAAAAACGTGTATACTTGTACCAAGTAATCAAAGAATGCTTTCCCCTCCATCAAAGCATTTCGCGTTTCTAAGAAGTTCGCTATTTCTTACAAAAATGGCTCCAGAGCCAAAAACGTCCCGAACACTCAGGGACTAGCATCAAAAACTCGAATCCATATGACCTCCGGGTCGAAAGCTTCAAACTCATAAGCCCTCAATAAGAAAATACCAAGTTTACAGAAAATGGCTCCATAGGTCAAGAAAACTTTCAATGTCTCGGGGACTGTCGTCGACTGCCACCCTATTGACTTATCAACAACCCTAGGACATAAGACCCCATATGGGCAACCTCGAGCTCGTAAGACCTTTATAAGGCAATTACAAAATCTGTAAGACCTCAAGCAAGGCTTGAAACTATACTTGTACCAAGTAACCAAAACTGTAAGACCTCAAGTAAGGCATGTGAAAATTATAAGACCTTACAGAAAGGCATTATCCCGACCTTAAAGTTAAGGCTATATATTCAAACTTGTAAGACCCCTAAAAAGTCATACCCTCAAAAAAGATGCCAAAATACTTCATTCGGGAAATAAAAGGCTACGATCAAATGATCATAAGGCTCCGACCAAACTAATGCGACTCAGGGCGCCCGACTGTCGCTACAAAATCACAGGCCTTCAATTACTTTGAAAGTACTTCGAAAGGAACAGGTTAAACAATGCAAAAGAGCTTCGACCATGTTAGCTCCAAACTATAGGCTTTGAAACACTCAGCCACCGAGCAAAACCTCCCAAGGTACTCGTTCATCGCCACATAATGATTCACAATCAAGGTTTTTATCAAACATTGAAGAGACAGGAAAACACAATTTCAAAAAAATCCTTAACGAGGGAACTATAAATCCTATATTAGAGGTCGTACCGACCCAATGCGTAAGGGCCACTGTCGCCATCCCATATAAAAGTTCGTACCGACCTAATGCGTAAGAGACTAAGGGCCAGCTTTAAATTCAAAACTTAAGGGTCAATGGCTCGAGTCGAAACCCAACTCGGAGATTGAACCTGAAACTGTTAAACCGAATATGCCTAAGAGCAAAAGCATAAGAGTTTAAACGCCGCCTTATACTAAAAAGTCGTACCAACCCAATGCGTAAAAGCCACTGTCGCCAGCCCACATAAAAGGTTGAACCGACCCAATGCGTAAGAGCCTAAGGTCCAGCTTAAAATTCAAAACTTGAAGATCGATAAACTAAAGTCAAAACCCGACTTTAAGATCGAACCCAAACACAGTCAAGAATGCCTAAAAGCAAACGCGTAAGAGCCTACGAGCCAGCCCAGCGAGTCTCGGAGCTGTATTGAAAGCCTAAGGGTTTTTTAACCTAAGGCCCAATTTACCCGGCCAATCATCGACAAAGCCTCAAAATTCAAAGCAAAGGAAAGGCATGCATATGCGAAGAATAATGGAACCAGTAGTTTTCCTTATATAATTACATAAGGATTCACCTACAATGTCTTCTAGGAGCACCATACACAAGAATGAAAAGAAAACGACCTAAGCCTACGTCCCCCCCCCCGGGGACTATGGCCCGTCGACCTCTCTCTCGCTATCTTCGGCATCAGATAGAAGGAACTTAGCATCACATTCATCCGCCTTTCCCTATATTATCTCTTCTGAGAGGTCAAAGCCCCTAGCGTGGATCCCCTCAAGGGTTTCCCTTCGAAATTTGCACCAAGCATAATCTTTGCTTCTTCTATCACGGTCAAGAGCCCCTCTCATCTCAGCTTGAGCGTCGCCATTATCCTTCAAATAGACGGCCATTTTCTTATCAGCCTTAGGTCGGATCGCTTCGGCTTTAGTCCGAGCATCTACAACATCGGCCTTCATCTCTAGAAGCTCAGATCTGAGCCTTGTAATCTTGTCCGTTCGGACAAAGCTGTTCTCACGAACTATGCAAAGTTGTACTTTGAGGGCAGAAACTTTGGCCAAAGCATCCCTCTCCGCCGCAGCCTGGGCATCCACCCGAGCCTTTAGCTCGTCGCACTTACACTTGGCTTGGCCAACTTTACTCTGAAGGTATTTCAGGTCTTACCCCCTTTTTCTGCAACTGAAGTAAACGAAACATCAGCCTCAGGGGATAGAAGGAGAAACATGTGCTACCTTAGAACAAAACTACCTGCTCCTCGAGGTAGCTCTCATAATTCAGGCTTCGTCTCCCTCATACCGCAAGTGTGCCAACTCGTCTTCCCTTTCATCGCAAAGAAGCCTGAGGTATTTCTCCCCATCCACAATTTTTTGCAGTCTGGCCTCATGATGAAGCATCTCAGACTTGAGCTTGTTAAAAGCCTATGAAGGAGAAACTCAATGAAAAAGTAGAAATCGCAAAAACCAAAAAACCAATACGATCGGCCAAAACTCACCACAGAGTAGAGCCTCTGAGCTTCCTCAAAAGTTGAGCGCACGTCTACTAGTCTGGCTCTATCAGCCCCGTAAAACCACTCCCGGTTGGGATACAATTACTCGACATATGCGGCCCTTGGCCTCAAACATCCCTCGAAGTACCTTCGACGGGAGAAGAAGTCGACGATAGAGAAACCTCATTCCTAGAGGAATCTTCGGTAGGAAAAGAAGATGACAGCGGAGGAGGGACTATTTTTCTAAAGCCAGAGATCTCAGGCGCTACAGGCTCAGCTAGTACATCCTCCTTGAGCCTCTGACCTGGGACTCATCTTGCTATAAGCATCGTCGCCCTGCGAAGGCCCTTTTTGCTTGTTAATATTATTATTATTTGACCCCGAAGTTCACGAATTCTTCTCCCTCTCCAAGAAGGCATGATCTCACCTTAGAGAACTCCCAAATGCCTATGATGACGGGATAAATACGTTTAAAAAGAAAGTGCCTTTCAAAAAAGGAGCAAAATCACATAGCACGTACCGCGATGTTTTGCCTCCCATCTACCCTTAGACAAGTCTCGCCACATACGTTCATTGTGAGTCGAGTGGGTCGCCAACTTCCAAGCCCAATCCGTCAGATCATGGACCTCGTAGGGCATCCATGGTATATCTGCAGAAAGGGAAAGAAAAGCGCATTTACGGAGCCCACCTCCGCCATAAGCAAAACAACAAAGACACAAGTGTACCACTTATGTGTAAAATTCCATTCCTCGAGAAATGGCAGGAACTCCGCAAGGATAACGTCAACAGTCCGAACTCGGATAAATTGGCTCATCCATCCTTGGTCCCCATCTTCTTCATCATCAACAACGAAGGGCCTGGTGGATCGACATCGCAGGGTTAGTAGGCCTCGATGGTGAAATGGTTGGTACAGCCTGATAAGATGACTAAGGGTAAACTCAAGCCCCACTTCCTCCGCAAATAATCTCACCATTCGTACTACCCACCAAAACGGAGGGTGAACCTGTGCCAAGGTAGCCCGATACTTTTGACAGAAGTCAAGCACAACCCTATCAAGGTGGCCCAGCGTAAAGGGGTACGTGTATACGTTCAAAAACCCCTCGGCATGATCAATGATGCTCTCTTCCGGGGAAAGTACCTGCAGTACTACCTTCTCCCCCATCCAAAATCTTTCCTGACTGACTCAAGGTGCCGCTCTCATATTAAAGAAGTAAACTTCGAGGAATACTCCCAATGGCCCTAAACAATTGGGGGTTTTTCTGACGAAAAGTTCCCCCTCGAAGCAAAATGTCTTAAGGATGGCTCGCCTGACACTGGCGGTGCACCACCAACCAGGCAGGGACCAGAGGCGAAACTTCCTTCTCCTTACCGAACGAATCCTGGCACAACAGTCATAACTATGGTAAAATTAGAGAATTGGATCAAACATTTGAACGAAGGCTTTAAAATTAAAATAGTGAAGGGCCTGACGCAGAAAAGAAGAACTCTATGAAGGAGGATAGCTACTTAAAATAGCAGAATCCTCAAAGGAGAGAAGACGAACCTATATATAGAGCAAGTGGTAACTGTCTGCCTGCCTCAAATGCCGATTAAAAATATTGATTAAGCCCCTATCGCTTTGGGAAGATGTACCAGTGGGATCGCCTCGGTCATTTCATAACCATATCATATAATTAACAATGTCGTACGATATTTTGGGGATCAAAGACCATGGCATAAACCAAGCCTCGAGATGGTACCCAATCTCGAGGATTTTCGCTTCCATGACTGAATGCTCTAAGGATCCATTAATATTATTACAATCCTCGAGATGGTATCTGATCTCGAGGATCTCTGTCAAAAAGAAGATAGGCTCTAAGGATCTATTAACATCATTACCAGCCTCGAGATGGTGCCTGATCTCGAGTACCCCTGTCAAAACAAAATATAAGCTTCGAGGAGATACTCATATAAGATTGACCTCGAGGTGGTACCCTACCTCAAGGATTTCTGCTATTTACAAATACGGGTCATTCACCCGATTCTCTGGCCCTCGAGCTACCTAAGCCCGAGCCAATTTTCACTAGAAAACTATGAATGAAGCCCAACAACTATTATTTGCCTTCGGATCAAGTTAAACATCCTCTCGGTTACTTTAAACTAGGGGCTATCCGAGTCCAGGCGTACCCCCATCCGGGTCCTATCTATAATGCCTCAAGGCTATCTTCAGTCTGAACTCGATACAAGTTTTTAGGTCGCCCGAGCTTGAGCAAGTCTTGCTCGGGGACTGTTCACAAAAGCTTAAGGGCTATTTTAGAGGCTCAAGCAAGCTATCCCTCGAGGATTATCGACGGGGTCTAAAAGGCCTAAGTTTTGTTCTAAAAATCGAGACCTCACTCCCACTCAATTCGAAGTCATCGGTTCCAATGATCTAATTCTGTATCAAGTAAACCTGGGTTTGGTCTGAAGAACAGCAAGGGATCTCATGGAAATCATATTTACCAATCAAAAATCAAGGAAATTCCCTCGCCCGGGTCCGGTATTTGGACCAATTGGCAAAATCGCATGCTCCGATTCTTCGCAAGCACAAATAAAAGTAAATCCAGCATAAATCAGAGACATATTTAAGAAGCACTTTGCATTAATAAATTATGATTACAAAATCCCACAAAGGGTCCTTACATATGGTTACAAAAACCTGCAAAGGGTCCTTAGAAAGAAACAATAAACAACGGCTAAAAGTCTAAGCTACTCTCGGGGGTACATCATCGGGAACCGTTTCTACGAGAACCATTCCCTCAGAGACCCATCTCGACCTTCCAAACGATGTCTTCGAAAACCCCCTCCAAAGCGGAAAAGGATGAAGAAGTAAAAAACGATGAAGAAGTGGAAAAAGATGAAGAAGTGGCTGGGTGAAAAATTTGGCGAGTATGGTTCTCGCTAGCACTACTATTGTGAAGCCACTTCTTGAGATATTGAACCGATGCGGGATATAACAGTTAGTAGATGGCGCCACCTCACTCTACGAAAAGTAAAAGGAGAGAAGCGCTGCACCGGGTAGTTAAGAGAGATGAGCAGAAGTTCACAGTCCGCATGTCCCTTAATGCGAAGATAATTTGAGAATCCTCTCTCATTATTTTGGGCCAACAACAACAAACCAGTGCGATCCCACTCAGTAGGGGAAGGCTCCGAGAAAGAGCCATGGCATAACTGATGGGAATTCTGCCATATGACCCTATGGTCAGAGGCCTTAAACATGGGAAATAGATTTGGATGAGGACGAAAGGAAGAGAGGAATGAAAGGCTGTTAGAGAACGGTTGAATGAAGTTTTGATTCAAGAAGCTCCCATTTATAGAAAGTTGGTAGCGTAACCGACAGCGCAATCAATGCCTTTTTGGGAAACGTATCAACAGGAGCAATCAATGCCTTGTGGAGACGGATCGGTCAGCATATTTGCCTTGACAAAATAAACCGGTGCTACATTGAATGTTTTTAGGAAAGACGTATTGATGGGATGCCCCAGCTATCATAAAAGCTGATGTCATGAGCAATACGCCATCGCAAGAGGCTCGAGGAGATCAGTGTCAAAGTCGTTTCTTATAACTTTAATCTAAGAAACGCGGGGACTATCTGTATGTGGTAAAATCAGAGGGCTCGAATTTATGATCATTAGGGCACCTCGTAGAGACCACCCTTGGGAGGCTCGGAGTTTACCTTGGAGTTTAACATGATCAGCCCCGAGGCAGTATAGGGCAACGGTTATGACGCACTAGCGAAAAGTTCCCAAGGGCATGATTAAAGCTGACCTAGCCTGTTAGGCTAGTTCATGCTCGTACACTGGCATTAAATAGCTGTACCAATCTTATATCTTTTTAATAAATGCATTTTTACTATAATGGGATTCCCCTCATCTATAAAGGGGACCCTTATCATTTTGTAAATAGGAGGATACAACACACATCATTCAATACAAGAACATTCTCTGCTTTCTAACTCAAACATGCTCTCCATTTGATTCTATTGCTTACATTTATTGTCCCACTCATATTTATTGCATTTCATTAATTGTTCTTCATTTATTTCTCATTATTGGTTGTAAAGAGACGCCATTGAATTTATCATAACTTTTAACCCTTCATCAACTGCCCTTAGTTGGGCATCCGACTCGACCTCGAGACCCACGTACGCCAGCTTGAGGCCCCGATTTCTAGCCATTCGATTTGATTATCGCATTGTCTACAAGCTAATATCTTATTTTCTAATCCTTCACATAACATCCTTTGCCTAACAACTAGCATAAAAATAGATCATATATTTTTAGAACCACAAAATCAAATCTAACTGTTATTACCATTTTCATGGTAAACACGCTCCTAATGCTACCAGTTTTGAAGTTATCTGTTCCTAGCCTGATTAATCTAGACTTTCTTGAGGTTTATTCAGTTAGCGAGTTAAACTCTTGAATGCTCATGAGAACCTGTTTACTCACTTGTCCTGAATCCCTGCAGTGGATACCTCACATTTGTATTAGCCTGTGTTAAGACCTTCATAGTTAGTCATAATTTACCTCCCTATTATTGTGTCATTCAACACGACCACTCAACCTCATACCCCCTTCTACTGCTTGCTTGTGATTTGGAACAGTGGTCTCATCATGTTTGAATCAATACTTTGAGATGTTAGGCTAAATATTTGATACGAACTGGATCATCTTTTGTTAATTAGACCACTATAACAATGTTTGAATGCCTAGTCTGCTTCTTGACATGCTCTTACCTTCTATTCTGAGTAATAGTTTTTATATATATCTTAATTTGTGATTGTGATCTCACCCCTTTGCTGACATGATACCCTACTCTTTCTATGATTGTTTGACTCATCACAATGCTATCATGTTTCCTTGGTAATAACACTAGTTTGTGTACTTGGCATGATTCAACCATATTTTAACATGTCTTGCATTTGTGTATAACAACCTCAATCAATCTTGCAAACATGTTCTTTCTCAAATTTTCTTTTAGCATGTGACTGCTTATATGCTAAGAGTTAAACATGTTTCTCAGTTTACATTAAGCTTGTTCTTTTTATTTCTGTGATTTAATCAACTATCTGCCTCGTCTGCTCAATATGGTTGTGTTTGCTTAAACCCTTCAATTCCTATTTTCTCAATTTTGGTCCTTTCTTTCACCTGTCACCTAAGTTCTTTGAATCCCATTCTTAGCCTGCTGAAAGCCAAGGCTACTTAGGTTCTGTCCTTTAACCTCCCTAGTGTGAACACTTCTCAGGGTTCATCTGAGACCCTTGTGCACTCTGACGTACTAGGGCTTGGTTCCTAGTTTCTCCTTTGAATTATCCTTGCTAACCTCCCTAGTGTGAGCACTGCCATGGGTTCTTGAGCCCTTGGGAACTCTGACACACTAGGATATTGGTTCTATATTCTCAACTCTGTTTTAAGACCACTGGGGGAATCGCTCAAGTCCTGGCTGCTTTATGTCCACGAACATGTAATTTTGGAGGCCGTTGTGAACTGTGAGAATGAAGGCCTGGCTTGGCCAGATGTACCTTTAAGCTTGTTGTAGGCTCCCTACAGCTATGCTACTTTGTAATTTATTTTATTCATTCTAGGTCTATAATAGTTCTTTTAATAACATTTGGGGTATTAGTATAATTGGGAAAGGGGCTTTTATCTTATACTTGCACTAAAATGGGTAGAAATCCTGCCTATAGGTCCTTTACTTAGTTAAAATATGTTGTTACATTCAAACATGTCCATCTATCATGTGTTATAAATCATGCCTATAGGTATTTTATCTTTGCTCAAAATGTGTTACTTTCCTGTTATTGTAGAAATCTTGCCTATAGGTATATTGTTATGCTCAAAATGTTCCATTATTATATGTTAGCCATCATGCCGATAGGTTCTTCATTTGGTTCGAATGTGTTCTACTCCTGCTTGTTAGATATCATGCCTATAGAATCTAAAAAGTAGTTTTAATTGTAGAAATCATGCCTATAAGATCTAAAACCAGTTTCAATTATAGAACTCATGCCTATAGGATCTG
The DNA here is from genome assembly GCA_026770625.1 of Nicotiana glauca. Classification (NCBI taxonomy): domain Eukaryota; kingdom Viridiplantae; phylum Streptophyta; class Magnoliopsida; order Solanales; family Solanaceae; genus Nicotiana; species Nicotiana glauca. The sequence continues at coordinate 107,631 of MU711438.1, read as the reverse complement.
AATCAGTTTAATTAATTGTCCCACTCATTTCTTTAAGAGTCTTCAATGATGTGCTAATTATCATCACTAGAAAATATGCCTATAGTACTCAATTAACCAATTCTGAACATAATCCTTTGATTACTACTATTAGTTATTGCATAAAAATGCCTAGATATCATGCATATAGATTTAATCTCTTATACTTGTAATCAGTAGGCAATCATGTAGGTTTTAGAGATTGTAAACTGCCCGCTCGTTAAATCCAGAATCACATAGAGATCCTGCCTATAGGTTTCTGCAACTTCAACTTGTTAAAATTTGCAACTGTCTTTGTTAATCAGGTTTTGCGTGCATTTGTTGTCTAAGTGCAGAGGCCAACTTGAACCCTTATTTGCTTATAAGTGAAAGTTTAAAATGTTTTGTGTGTTACCTAGTATTTTTTCATTTTGAGCAACCTAAGTTAAAGTCTAGAACCACCCAGAGATAGAGATCTAAATGCCTCCAAGAGAAGTGAGGGTAGTGCACGCGTAGGGTACGACTTAGAATTGACTATTGCGCTTTAGGTAAACAACTTAAAGATAATAATCGGGTAGCAGGAGATGATAGTCTGTGCCCGTTGAATAATATGAGTAACATCCCACCTTGAAGGAGTTATGAAGTGTTATTTATGTTACACGGGGTGATCCTTTAGGCTAAAAAACTTAGGAACCCCCCCTCCCCCCAATCTTTGTTTTAAAATCAATCATTTTATTTATTTTTCCTTCAACTTAGACCAATTCATATAATTCAAGTTCGTCCGGGACCCACCATTGTGGACCTCGAGGAGTGCCAATACCTTCTCCTCTAGGTAGTTTGAGCCCTTACCCCATCTTTATTGACGCAACTAGTTAATCCAGAGTTATCGGAAAATAGGTGCCCTAATGCACCTTAATCTATTAGTGGCGACTCACTCTTTTAATATATTTCCTTAAAAGAGTTGTCAATGTCGAAACCCGATTTCATGAGAAAAAGGGGCGCGACAGCATGGAGACTCTGTTGGGGATATTTTTAGGCTCTTACCATTGCGAACTTGGTTTACATGAATTAGTATCTCTCGATAAGCGTGTCTTTGTTATTTTTCTTTTACTTGAATATCCCGCTCCAATTTACCTTTTTTATTGCTACATGCACATCCTCCTCCCTATTTCCCTTTTATATGAACTCATATGCAACTTTTCGCTTAATCTGATTACAACGTGTGTTTCCCCTTATTTTCTAATCATGTTCACTTTCTCCAAACTTTGAATTTTTCTATATCATGTCTCTCCCCAAATCCTTACCCCTTTATTAGCTTTATTACAATTCTTTCACTACGCGAACTAACTTCTTCCCTATTTTTCTTTCTTTTATGTCTTTACGTTAATTTAATACTACATTTACTGCTTTCATCATGCAAAATACTTGACAACGTGTTGTTTTATCTTTGCTTCAAGCATGCTCCATCACACTCTACTCGTGCGTAATTAATGCCATAGCGGCACTTGATGAGTGTTCGCGCTCTTCCTAAATCACCTTTTAAATTTGGAAAGGCTTATTTGCAGTAAAATTAGTCGATCAGTGGTGCAATTGATGGTTCTGTTCCTTTCCCTCTCAATTTGTCCACTTCAGGGTACCCATCTAGACTTTTATAGAAACCCCACTCTGATGTTAACTGTGCATGCATCATGTCTAAACCTAGTATGGGTTAAAATGCTATCCACGTAACAACTCGCTAAGACAAGACTTGTCCAAAGTCCGTCGGGATTTCCATGATCCTGATGGGCACAATCATGATATGTGCATTACTTGGAGAAAACGTGCCGATATGCTAATCATCAATGTGTAAATAGTCGAATCTAGAGGGCTAAAGGGCTAACTTTATCTATTTTGCAGAAATGAGGCACAAAGTCCCAGGTTCGGCATGGTTCAAAGCATCCCACATTTGTTACTGGATTGGTTAGAAAATCTCTCGCCAAGCGACAAAAACCATGTGAAAAGAGTTTTTGGGAATTTACCTTCTTTGCTAGACCCTAAGCCAAACAATATACTTGTGAGACCCCGTAAAATTTTTGAACTCAAAACCTAGTAACTTGTGGTGTCGGCTCCGAACATGTGTTAGGAATTTGTGGTTCGGACCTTTGGTAGTAAACTAAGCTTTTAAAATCAAAAGAATCAAGTTTCCAGAGATTGTCATTTATGCGGTCCAGAATGCGGTCGCAAATCAGCTATGAGGACTGCATTCCTTCCGCATAGTGAAATAGTAGATTGGTCAAAATTGATGTTGAAAATGCGGTCCATTATGCGACCGCATAATCAATATGCGGACTGCATTCCTGCCGCATAGAGAAACTGTAGATTGGTCAAAATTGATGTTGAAAATGCGGTCCATTATGCGACCGCATAATCAATATGCGGACCGCATTCCTGCCGCATACCTGATCAGACCTTCAGAGTTTTGAGGGCATTTCTGCGGTCCACTCTGCGGACCGCATTTCAGTTCTGTGATCGCAGAATGCGACCGCAGATCTTGCCGGGCTTCTATTTTTCCCAATTTTAAAACCCGACCCCCTTTTTAATAAAAAACCCCAACCCCCCTCATTTTAACGACATTCTGATCAAATTAAGAGAGAGGAAGAGAGGGTCTTGAGAGAGAAACTCATCTTCTCCAAAATCTTGTCTTCAAAGCTATCCCGGTCGGGGAAATTCAAGCTTATCTTCATAGCCCTTTCCCTACAGGTAAAATCCGTAGTTTTTCCCATTGAAATTCTATTTTAAATTAAGGGGGGAGTCTCATGCGTAGGTTTTTGAAAATAAGGGTCGAACTCATTCATGCATGTCTTTCTATAAACTAAAACCTAGGGTGAGTAATGGGGTGGGAGCAAAGACTTGTGCAAAGAAAGGGTTAATGGCCTAAATATATTCGGGTAGTGATTGTGAACCTTGAATTCTAAGCTATGTGTATTAATTTGTGCACTATATTGACGTTGCTAGATTTCGGTGAATTTGAAGTAAGAATTAAAAAGGAATTCGGCTCCAGGTATGTATGGCTAACTTTGAACTTGGTAAAATCACCTTGTTTGGGTATTCGAGTGCTTGGTATGTGATTTCTATGTGAATTGGTGTGAAATTCTTGTGGTTGGTATGGTTGAGTAATTGTGGTTTTGCCTTCACTATATTGATGCAAGTAATTGAAAATAAACCAGGTTTGTGATTGTGAATGTGCTATGTAATAAGAATTGTGACACAAGTGATGGAAGGGAATGGGAATTGATGTATTTTGAAATAACTATGGTAGCAATACATGTAGCTTAACATGGAAGATTATCGTTGTGACCTATCTATGCATATGAGTTGTGAAATACATGGAAATGGTATTGATGGCCTTGGAAGTTCATGTAAATTTTTGTTGTCGCTCCTTGAGAATTATTGTTGTTATTTCTTGAGAATTGTTGTTGTTATTCTTGTGACTTGTTGGTTGTGGTGTTGCTTGTGAATTGTGATTGCTCGGTGGGATCGGGTTGCGTGTCGCAACACGAAGTAATAAAGTGTGGGTTGTGGTGATAAGGGTGGCCGAGGTAATAAGGGTGGCAGAGGTAATAAGGTTGGAACGCGATCGAAATCGCCATTGAAATGAAATTTTGAACCAATTGTAAAACTATTGATGAGGAAATGTGGAAGGGGAAACAGGAGAGATTGTAATTTGTTTGGTTTGATTGTTCTCTCGTTGTGGATTTGATTGTTAATTTTATTACAATTACATACTTGTTTATGGAGGAAAGGTTGTATACTTATTTGGCTTAATTGTTCTCTTCTTGTGGATTTGATTGTCGTTCTATTATTACTGCTTACTTGTTTATGGTTCGAGTTTACTTGGGGCAAAGTTTATTCATACATACCAGTACAATTCAAATGTACTGACGTCCCTTTTGCCGGGGAAGCTACATTCGTGTTATGATTGTAGGTGGATCCGTAGCAGGTACTCCAGTCCACCGTTCGTAGCTCTCCCTCCGCCTTCCATCAGCTTTTTGGTGAGCCTCCTTCCCCTCGGGGCCCTGCGTGGCTTAGGCCGCTTGTTTCCGTAGTTTTATTTTACTGTTGTGTAAGGTATAGCCGGAGCCTTGTTACCGGCAATTATTGTATTAACCTATTGTACTTTTAGAGGCTCCTTAGACAGTAGATGTGGGTAAAAGCTTATGTATATCCCCGTTTCTTTTGTTGGGCAACTAATTAATAACTTCACTAGCTATTATGTATGTACATTTTGCAAAAGGTGTTTTAAGTTAATTATATGGCTAGTTCTTGCAAATAATGAGTAAGGAAAGCATGGGGTAACGCATGGGGTAGGAAAAGCACCCAGGTCCGCTTGGTTGGGGCTTCCCGGTCGGGCGCCGGTCATGTCCCTCGAATTTGGGGCATGACAATACTGGTCGAGGCCGCTACTATGTTCTGGTATGAAAAGAGGGCTATTTTCTATTTTGGTGATATAGAAATAACTCCCTTTCTAGAGGAAATAGGGGGCTTTTCTGGACCTCCCTGGGATAGCCCTGGTATATTGGTACCCGGAAATTGCAGTTCTCGAGGGTTTCTGAAAATGATGGGTTTTAGAAGGAATGATGAGTTAGTCTGGCTGAAGAAGTCTTATATACCCTTCGACAACCTTTACAAATGTTATGGGTACAACAAATCCTATCGCCTTTACCATGACGAGTTTGCCATTACTTCTTTGGGTTGGACCCACCTTCTAGTTTTTGTGTTCATCGTTTGTTTTCTAGGGATGTTGTTATTCCCAATGCAAAGAAAAAGGATTCACACTCGCTTAGCTATGGTTACCAAGACTCGAATGGAAGGAATTGAGGGACAGACATACACTATTATCCCAATGATCGTAGCAGAGATATACCGAGCTTTGGACCACTGCAAGAAAGGATATAGACGTTTTGAGGGTTGTAATTTGCTACTACAAATATGGCTATTAGAATATCTTCAAAGGGGATAATATCGGCAAGTATTTCCACGGCGACCATGGAATGATCACATAGCTTTTCACCACCCGAAAAGAATGACTTTTATCCCGGATAGGTTCGCACAACCAGGAAACAATGTGGGTTAGGTACACTTCTTTGGCAATTTGACTGACGACAAGGTCCATTGGGTGTTCGAATGGTTCCCTACTAGCGAATTCATCATCAGGTCAAGAGATGTTCCTTATCTAGTGTTAATCAGATTAAGGGGTATCTATCCTTATTTTCCTATCAGAGTCATGAGGCAAGCTGGGAGGAAACAAGTTATACCCTGAGTTGCCAAGATGGATCACTACAAAGTAGATTTCCAGGGTGATGCTATTCCATTCAAGTACAAGGCAAAAAACATACGACATCTGAAACCATTGTGGAAAATGATACCATCGAGCCAGATCTGTACCATGCCGGCCATGTGTATTTCTACCCATCATGGTTGGTCGATGACATAGTAGGAGAAGTCAAGCTGGGGATTGATTTGGGAAATAGGGTCATAGACGATGCTGCCGAGATACAAGTCAAATACAAGAGGTTATGCAAAAGGATTTTTGAATCTGAGGCCAGACATTTGGAACAACATAAAGAAGACATGGAAGCAATTAATGAATGGAGAGGCATTGCTACTAAATCAATGGAGAGGTTGGAGTATTTAGAGCAGGGTCTGATGGAACTTGAGGGGAAGATGAGGAAAAGGATTGTCGATTGTAAAAATGTAGAGGTTAATGAAGGAGGACATCTAACGAGGGCGTATCTGCTGTTGAACGTGTGCGACCTGGGGAATCTGAATGATGGGGCTAAGAAGGCCAAGGTCCCTATGGGATCAAGTAGATTAGAATTAATATTTACTTATTTTCTAGACTCGTTTTAGGCTTTGGTTGTAATAAGGCAAATGCCATTAGTGACTATTTATGATTATTGTCGTTTTAGTAGAGATTTGGTCTATTTATCAAATTAATGAAATGACGTAATTATTGGCATTGAATTTCTCCAAATCTATATGTCTCTAGTCCTACCTCAGGAGCAATGAGGTCCCCCAAACTAGGACGCGAATTTATAATTCTGTAATACGTGTTTAGATACTGCAAATGTCTTTTCAAAACTCCCTACTAACTTGTTTACCTTTTGCTTGTTTTTATTTATTCTCGTCCCCTATTCGTTCACACTGGCATCATCAGCATATCGTACCAGATCTAGAGGTCCTCCACCTCCTCCTCCGCCAAGCGATCCTAAAAGCAAAGGAAAAGCCAAAATGGATGATACAAGCAGGTCCGTAACTTGGCATGAAGAGAATATCAAAACTTCAAATGGTCGAAGCACTCCGGCACAGAATGACTTGTTTTACGGTTGGAACAGAAGATATTAGAGTTACAAGGAGAACTCGAGCAGGTCCGTAACTTGGCAAACCTTTCCCTCACCTTGAACGTCCCCGACGTCAACCAAAAAAACACAAAAAAACCCACGCATCCCCAAAACATACCAAACCAGCATCCACAGAATCCTCCTGCACCCCATCAATACGCCACGCCTCCCCAAAATCCTAATCCTTCATCGGTACCAATTCCTCCTTAATACCAAAATCATCCAATCCAATAACCACAAACCACTACCTACCATACTCCTCAAAAAACACCACAGCCTACCCCTGATCCACAAAACTCGACCAATGATCACCACTACACCCAAATCCCTGGAGTCCATCAAAGCAACCCCATATACGTGGAAACCCTAGCCCACACTCCACAACAAACCTTATACATACCAGAATCCACCAAGAAGGGCCTGTTTATCAAGAATATGGCGGAGGAACTTAAGAAATGTACAAGTCGAATCTAAGGCGTTGAAGGGGGTAAAGGCATTGAGGGTTTGAACTATGAAGATTTGTGTATTCAGCCGGATGTAGAATTGCCGGAGGGTTACAAACCTCCCAAGTTTGAAATGTTTGATGGAACAGGTGAACCCAACGTGCATCTAAGGACATATTGTGACAAGCTCGTAGGAGTGGGTAAAGATGAAAGAATCCGCATGAAGCTATTCATGAGTCAAAACCCAAAGAAATGGGTTAACTGGGTAAGCATGGCATCAGATTTCATAGATCGGTTCAGGTTCAACACAGAGAATGCACCAGATGTCTTCTATATGCAAAATCTCAAGAAAAAGCCAACAGAGACTTTTCGAGAGTATGCTACTCGGTGGAGATCGAAAGCTGCGAAAGTAAGGCCGGCATTGGAAAAAAAGCAAATGAACAAATTCTTTATCCCGGTCAAGGATCCGCAATACTATGAGAGGTTAATGGTTATTGAAAATCATAAATTCTTGAACATTCTCAAGTTGGGAGAAAGAATAGAATAAGAAATTAAAAGCGGGATGGTAACCAATTTTGCGGCATTACATGCAACCAACAAGATCTTGAAGCCAGGAGGCATATCCAAGAAGAAGGAATTAGGGTCCGTGATGGTAGCCCAAGGCCCGAAATCTCCTTTCATGTACCAAACACCTCCACCTACATATCCGCCTTCACCTCCCAGGTATCCACAACCCACCATCTACCATACTTACAATACCCAGACCAAATTTTGGCCACAGGCCGCCCAGACAATACACTTCTATTGCCTAACCCATCAATCAGTTGTATGAAAGACTAACTGCCGTTATTCTGTCACTCTTATTCCCGTCGTTGCTATGAAAAATTCCTCTCAGTGGGTCAATCCAAACAAACATGTACCTACATTCAGGAATAAAGGGACATACTATTGATGAATGTCTCACCTTGAAGGATAAGATCCAGAAATTGATTGAAACCAAGGTTATACAAGCAAAGGAGGCTGCACCAAATGTCTGCAACAACCCCCTCCCGGATCACAGAGGTGAAGGGGTAAATGTGATAGAAATTGATGAAGAATGGGCTCCAAAAGGATCGATTGGGCTCATTCGTGAAGAGGATAAACCTAAAATATCTCCATTCATTCTCACACCTATTGTGGTGCAGACTCAGTCACCAATTAAGGTCGTAGTAGCCATACCAACCCCGTTTGAGGTTGAAATAACAACGCCTTTAGCCATGCCAACTCCATTTGAGGTGGAAGTGACCACACCCTTCACTATGATGGTAGAACCCACACTACCCTTTAATTCCAATGCTATACCATGGGGCTATGTTGCAGAGGCGAGAAGGAAAGGGAAAATGGAACAAACAGGTGCCACACAAGGCATGACCAGGACCGGTAGGGTTTACACACCTGATTATTTGGGTGGAACAAGTAAGAAGTCACTCCCAAGCAGCCTATCATTAAAATAGACCCGGATAATCTTTGGAGAAAGGCGCAAGCAAGAGAATATTCTATGGTTGATCGTCTGAACAAAACCCCTGCTCAGATATCCAATATATCACTACTACAGAATTCTGAGACGCTGCATTAATGAAAGTGTTGAATGAAGCTTACGTAACCAACAACATCGAACTGAGTGATCATGTTTGGAGGGATCAAGTCTACTACAAACGAATGTCAACCATCCCTTGGCTTCAAAACTGAAAGTGTTCCTCATTATCCTCTCCCCTGCCTTCAACTATTTTGGAACAGTGCCCGGGGCTACCAAGTAGTCAGCCAACCAAGGACGCACCTCTTCACCCATTACGAGCTTTGATAAGTATTCGGATTCATCCTCCTCTTTGAACCCAAAATATTCATTCAATGACTTCCCATCAAACACCACCATTTTGTCCTGCACCTACGTCGCCTTTGTGTCCTTAACCACATGAGACACATTACAATAGAACTCTTTCACCATATGCTCATTGGCATCAATACATCGCTCCTTGAAGAAACCCCAACCTTCTATAGTACGGAATTGTTCTTGCACCTTTGGGTTGAGAGGAAGAAGATCATTGTCAATGAATTGCCTTTCCAGAATCAACTTCCTAACGGGCCACCATTCTCTAAATTTATGGAACGCAATCTTACTCACAAATCTGTCTTTCCAAGCTTCAGGCTTTCTTGTTCGATCAACTCCCCCGACTTGAGGCTCACCCCCCTCACCATATCCTCCACTCTCCAAAAATAATGAAGGTGTGGGAGAGGTGGAGTATTGCTCTTCACTTCTTGCTACGGACTCATCAGACGAGTTTGAAACTACATTGACTGGTCTTTTGCAGGTGAGTGAAGCTGAAGGGGAGTCATGTAATTGGAGCGGGATAGACATGTGAGTGGGAGCTAATTCTGAGGTGATGCTCCGGGATGGTGCATACTCACTCCCCGAAGAGTGGGATGCAGCTCTATCAGCTTCCTGTATCAGCTTACGGGTCTTTTTGATGTTCTCCCGAACCTGGGGAGTGAGTTTAACAATCCGCTTTCCTTTGGCCCCTCGAGAGGAACCACCTCTCCCGAGTTGTTGTTGTTCTTTTCCTCCATGTTTCTTAACCATGATCTGCAAAGAATACAAGTCTAACATTGTTAGTTTAAGTACATGCAGTGAATTAGATGACACAGTTAAGTTCATGATTTAGAAATAGTGCAGCAGAATAAGGGGGCGGACCGCGCAAAAGAGTCACGCGGTCGCGTTGGGGTAGCGCGGACCGCGCTTGACAATGATCCAAAAACACCCTCTCTGAATCTCCCCAATGCGGTCCACATTGATTTGGACCGCGGCCGTGTTGGGCCAGCGCAGACCGCACAAATATGTGATGCGGACTGCGCTAGTAACACTTAGCATACACAGGTAAAGCGGCGCCGACCACGCAGAAAGGACGCGCGGCCGCGCAGGGCTTAGAATTTTAACTAAGTTAGGCTTTTTCATTTGAGTCCATTTTTTGATCAAATTATGGGTCCTAATTATTCCTACTCAATTAACCACATTTGAATTCCTGGCCATTGTTCAAAATTAACATACAAAATCTAACCTAATAATTAAATCTAAGAAGAATGAGAAGAAACAAAAAGTTATACTACTGGGAAGCAAACAAAATAATCAAAAATTAAAACTATGTATGAACTTAGCAAGGAATGTTACCAGGGATTGTGAAAATTCAACTACTTGAAGCTCCGATAAGCACAAAGAGCATCATCCAATTTCTTCGACCAATCAGTCCTATTAGCATTCACCGTTTTGGACAAAATACTCTTTATCTCCCAATTTGAGACCTCCACTTGACCGCTTGCTTGTGGATGATAGGGGTTGGTCACTTTGTGGTTAACTCCATATTTAGAAAGCAATGAGTCAAAAGCCTTGTTGCAAAAATGGGACCCCCCATCACTAATGATAGCACGAGGGGTTCCAAACCTAGTGAAGATACTTTTTTTCAAGAACGCCACGACACTCCGGGCTTCATTGTTAGGAAGAGCCACAACTTCGATCCATTTTGAGACATAGTACACCGCCACAAGAATATACGTGTTCCCACAAGATCTCACGAACGGGCCCATGAAATTAATGCCCCAAACATCAAAAATATCCACCTCGAGAATTGTATTGAGAGGCATCTCATCCCTTTTGGAAATCCCGCCGGCTCTTTGGCATGCATCACATCTCTTCACAAAGTCACTAGCATCTTGAAACAAAGTCGGCCAATAGAAGCCGCAACTCACAACCTTTGATGCCGTCCTCACTCCCCCATGATGGCCACCATAAGGAGAAGAGTGACACGCCTCCAATATGATCAATTGTTCACTTTCCGGCACACATCTTCTTATCACCCCACCCGTACAAATTTTAAACAAATACGGATCATCCCAATAAAAATCCATGCAATCCCGCTTGAGTTTCTTCCTTTGATTGCAAGAGAGCTCACACGGGACATTGCCGGTCACAATGAATTTGGCGATGTCCGCAAACCAAGGTATGTCACTCATAGAAATGGAAAGAAGTTGCTCATTGTGGAAAGTATCATTTATCTCAACACCATTGCTTGGTCTCCCCTCTTCCTCTAGCCGGGACAAATGGTCCGCAACTTGATTCTTGCTTTCCTTCCTATCCACAATCTCTAGATCAAATTCCTGAAGGATTAGCACCTATCTCATCAACCTTGCTTTCGAATCTTTCTTTGTCATCAAATACCGGAGGGCCGCATGGTCCGTGTGTATGATCACCTTCACCCCCATAAGATAAGGGCGAAATTTCTCCATCGCAAACACAATAGCCAATAGCTCCTTTTCCATCACCGTGTAGTTTCTTTGGGCCTCATTCATTGTTTTGCTAGCATAATACACAGGATAGAACATTTTGTTGATTCTTTGGCCAAGCACCGCACCTACCGCCACATCACTCGCATCACACATAAGTTCAAAAGGCAATTCCCAATTAGGTGCGGTGATGATAGGAGTTGTGGTCAACTTGTGTTTCAATAGCTCAAAGGACTCCATACACCTCTCATCAAAGACAAACTTTACATCATTTCCCAACAATTTACAAAGCGGGTTCACAACTTTTGAGAAGTCTTTAATGAATCAACGGTAGAACCCGGCGTGACCAAGAAAAATCCTCACCCCTTTGATAGAAGTAGGGGGAGGGAACCTTGAGATCACCTCAATTTTTGCCTTATCGACTTCAATTCCATGTTTTGAGATTTTGTGACCCAACACAGTACCCTCTTGCACCATAAAGTGACATTTCTCCCAATTGAGTACAAGATTGGTTTCTTTACATCTTTTCAACACCTTATCCAAGTTCACTAGGCATTCTTCAAATGAGTCCCCCACCACGCTAAAATTGTCCATGAAGACCTCCAGAATATCCTCCACCGTGTCGGTGAAGATTGCCATCATACATCTTTGGAAGGTCGTCGGGGCATTACAAAGTCCAAATGGCATTCTTGAGAAAGCGAATGTGCCATACGGACATGTAAAGGTTGTCTTCTCCTGATCCTCCGAGGCAATGAGAATTTGATTGTACACCGAGTAGCCATCAAGGAAACAATAATAAGCCCGGCCAGCTAGACAATCGAGCATTTGGTCCAAGAATGATAGAGGGAAATTATCTTTTCTTGTGACCTTGTTGAGCTTTCTATAATCCATACACACTCTCCAACCCATGACCATCCGAGTAGGAATCAACTCATTGTTGGCATTAGTGACGACCGTCATTCTTTGGCACACATTGGACCGAAGAGGTCTATGAACTATCCGAGATTGGGTAGACCACACTGGCATCCAACCACTTTATAACCTCTTTCTTTACCACCTCTTGCATAGCTTTATTTAACCTTCATTGATGTTCAAGATACAGCCTTGCATCCTCCTCCAAAATGATCTTGTGCCTACAAAAAGCGGGGCTTATACCCCAAATATCTGCCAATGTCCATCCAATCGCCCTCTTGCGCTTTTATAGAACCGCCAAAGTGGCGTCAACCTGCATGTTAGTTAAGCAAGACGAAAGAATAACAGGCAAAGTGAAATTAGGACCCAAGTATTCATACCTGAGGTGAGGAGGAAGTGGTTTCAACTCCAACACCGGCGGCTCCTCAATAGATGGCTTGGTTGGGGGCGTTTTGCGATTCTCAAGGTCCAAGGATAACTTCCTAGGCTCATAATAGTACGAGCCCATACCATGCAAAGCATTTACACATTCAATTCTCCCGGCATCATCATTAGCCTCCATGTTCAAAAGCACAGCTTCAAGTGGATCTTCAACATTAATCATTGCGTTTGTTTCATCCACTATCACTGCCGTGACAATGTCAACAAATGAGCATACCTCGGTACTATTGGGTTGCCTCATAGACTTGAACACATGGAACACCACCTTTTCATCACCAACACGGAAGGTCAACTCTCCCGCCTCAACATCGACATAGGCCTTCCCCGTAGCTAGGAAAGGTCTTCCAAGGATAATTGGGACTTCAAAGTCCACCACACAATCTAGTATCACGAAGTCGGCCGGCAAGATGATTTTATCAACACGAACAAGGACATCATCGATTATACCCAAAGGCCGCTTCATTGACCTATCCACCATTTGGAGCCTCGTTGAAGTCGTGCGAGGTTGTCCGATTCCCAAAGTCTTGAAAACCAAATATGGCATTAAGTTGATACTCGCCCCCAAGTCACAAAGGGTTTTTGCAAAGTCAGCACTTCTAATGGTACACGGGATAGTGAATGCGTCGGGGTCCTCAAGTTTTGGAGCCATGGAGTGTACAATTGCGCTCACTTGATGGGTCATCTTGATTGTCTCACACTCCATTGATATCTTTTTTGTAACCAAATCCTTCAAGAATTTTGCGTACCCCGACATTTGCTCGAGTGCCTCCACCAAAGGCACATTGATAGTCAAACTCTTCATCATCTCAATGAATTTCTTAAATTGGTTGTCACCTTTTTGCTTGGCCAACCTTTGAGGATAGGGCGGAGGAGGCCTAGGCAAGGGTGCCTTGGCTTTGGGCACCACCGGCTTGGGCATATCAATCACGTGTTCCCTAAATGGGTTCACGGCCTCTTGTGTCTCCTCCTCAACCTCATGAATATCAATCTGCACATCATTTCTCACACTTGGTTCCACTACATCTTCAACCCCCAAAGGCATATCATCATCACGCAACTCATCTTCATCAACCATAGCTTGATTTTCTCTTGAGGCATGCACATCACCGCCTCTTCCAGTTCGCGTGGTCACCGCCTCTTCCACTTCGCGTGGTCATCGCCATCACATGATTTTTTTGCCCACCATTGGGGTTTATTACTGTATAACTTGGTAGAGCACCCTTTGGGCGAGTTTTTAAATATTGGGAAATTTTCCCAAGCTGCACCTCCAAGTTACATATAGAAGTGTTGTGTGAAGCCAATTGCGCATCGGAGTCTTGGTTCTTCTTCATCATTTGTTCAAACATAACCTCAATTCTCCCAAATTCATTTCCCGAAGAACTAGACCCTTGAGATTGAAACGGTGGTGGGTTGTTCGGTTTTTGAAACATCGGAGGCCTTTGAAAGCCTTGCCCCCGATTACCTTGACCACCACCGTTGTTCCACCCACCTTGACCATTGTTGTTGTTCCAATTGTTGTTGTTGTTTCCATTCCAATTTCCACCATTGTTACCTTGATTCCCCCAATTGTTGTTTTGGTTGTTCCCATTCAAATTTTTACCACTTTGGTGTTGATTACTGTTATTCCAATTTCCGCCTCCTTGTTGATTGCTCCAATTCCCTTGGGATCGCCATTGTTGATTGCCTTGGTTTCCTTTATTTCCTTGGTAGTTGTTGACATATTGACAATCCTCACTTTGCTCATCGTAGCACTCGTTTGGATAACCACCACCATCATCATAGTTATCACAATTTCCTTGAGGTTGTTGCCCTTTTTTCCTTCTTTTCATCATATTCACTCCTTCCATGGCATTCACTTGGCGCGGGTTTTGAACTTGTTGCAATTGCGCCTTCGCCAATTGGTTCATTGTTGTTGTAAGTTCGGTAATGGCTTGGCCGTGATCATGCAACTCCTTATGCAAATGTATGACATTAGGATCACCTTGAGGAATGTTTTCCCGGCTTTGCCATGCCATAAAAGTATCGGCCATTTCATCTAACACATCACAAGCTTCATTGTACGGGAGCTTTATAAAATTTCCACCCGCCAATTGGTTCACAATACATTGGTTAGTTGTGTTGATGCCCCTATAGAATGTTTGTTGAATCATCACGTCATTCATATCAATATTTGGACACTCTTTAACCATAGTTCTAAATCTCTCCCATATTTCATGCAAAGGTTCCTTTGGCTCTTGTTTGAATGCCAAAATCTCATCACGGAGCACTGCCATGTGACTTGGAGAAAAGAACTTGGCAATGAACTTGTCCGCCAATTCATCCCACATTGTGATGGAATGATTTGGAAGCCTTTCTAACTAATCCAATGCTTTACCTCGAAGAGAGAATGGGAAAAGCCTCAATCTCAAAGCATCCTCTGACACATTGGTTTCTTTACTCTCCCATCAAGTATCTACGAACCCCTTCAAGTGCTTGTATGTATTTTGGTCGGAGGCTCCCGTAAAATACCCTCTTTGCTCGAGAAGCGTCAACATGACATTGGTGATTTAAAAATTCCCCGCCCGGATTCGGGGAGGAACTATGGCACTTGCATAACCCTAGTTCAGAAGGACCCTTGGAGCTACTCTTGGTGGAGGCGGAGGAGGGTATGGGATTTGATCATTTGCATTAGCATTTCTACCTCTCCGTGGTGCTTGAGGTACCGGAAGCTCATCTTGCTCAACATCTTCAACCTCCTCCGCGACAACGTTGTCAAGAGGGACATTTCCGTTTAGAGCCATGTGTACCTGATGGATCAACACAAATAAAGTTAGTAAAAAAGAAGGAAAGAGAAGTAAAACACAAAACTAGCTACACAAATAGTCAACACCGTAAGCTCCCTGGCAATGGCGCCAAAAAGTGATCGCAGCAAACTCAACCTTACACTACGGTAGGAAGAGCGAGCGCTAAGACTTTTACCAAAATAGTGGTATCGGGATCGATTTTTCCACAGGGAGCTTGGAATGGAGTTTTGTATTTGTATAGACTAAGAATGCATTTGTGCTTCTAATTGTACTTCTAACATTTTTGGATTTTCTATTATAAACTACTATTATCAACTAAAGGTAAGACTAATTTATGCTAGAGAAATATTTGCTAAGTTGTATTTAATATAGAGAAAGGCACTAGGGTCATGGCATCACCTAGGTGGTTAACTACCAGGTAGAAACTACTAACAATAGATTGACATATTTGGGATCAATGTTATAATCATTGCACAAATGTACCTGCTCTCACACCTCTCGGTAGAGAGAGCGATTTTGCCCAATTGACTCTCTCGAGGCCGATTGGGTAGGCCATTAGACCAAGCAACTAGGTTTCAAGTAGGGTGATTAATCTCTCGAGTTTTAACCCGTTAATTGGGACTACCATTTCTCATGGGTCCATCCCAAATCCTTATTGGGTCAATTGTGGGGTCATAGACTCTCTTTCTCAAGAAGGGTCAAGACCCACTAAGCTAGAATCAATGTTTACAACCACCAATCCTTAATTAAACCATAAAATTAACCCAAATAACAAACACCCAATATCAATCTATCATTAATAAGCAACACCCATAAATTACCCACAGTAGGGTTGAGCCACAGCCCTAGCTAATGGGTTTAGCTGGACATAATTAAAGAAGAAATGGAAGAAATAGAAAATGGAAACAACCATATTAATTAATTGCTAATGTTAAACTACAATAATCTATAATGAAATAATCTCAAAATGCCCAAAATAAGCTAAAACATATGTCTCAAGAGCGCAGCAGCTATCAGATGTACAAAACTTGACCTAAAAATGGTAAAATGTCCTATTTATACCAGGCTGGAAAAACTGGACAAAAATACCCCTGCGGGGTCAGCGCGGCCGCGTAGGCTCTTGGTCTTGCAAATTTCTCTTCTCTGAAGTTGGGGGAGCGGACCGTACAAGAAGGTAGCGCGGCCGCACTGGCTGATTAGCGCGGACTGCGCATAAATGGGACGCGGCCGCATGGAAGGACTTGGGAAAAATATCATCTCTCTGAATCTCATCCACGCGGACCGCACTGATTTGTAGTGCGGCCGCGTGGGATTTGCCTTGCATTTTTGGTCTCTGAATCTCCACAAGCGCGGACCACGTAAAGATGAGCGCAAAACGTGCAAGATGCCCTTGAAATATTTACTCTCTGAATCTCCTAGTGCGGCCGCGCAGCAAAACAGTGCGGTCCGCGCTAGGTCCTCTTGTCCCCACTTCACTTGGTCTTTGACACTTGGCAAGTTTCGCTCCATTTTGAGCCGATTTTTGACATTTGTCATCTTGTCGCTCAAACCTACAATCAAGCGCAACTTGTAAGCATTTTGGGACTATTTTATGGCAATTCACACACAAAGCATAGGCAAGTATGGGCATAAAACGTGTTAAAATCATAGTTATCATGCACACAATCCACTCCCAGGAGAACTTAAACAGTTTTGCCACGAGTGTGGTCCTCCACAATTGGGTCATCAAAGTATGACCAACTACCATCCGATCAATTTTTGTTATATGATGCCATTTTTCAAAAATAAGAAAATAAACAAGAAACAAACAAGAAAAATAGACCTAGGTGAGAAAAATAATTACACAAATATTCACAAGTTTGGACCAAAGCACTTACGCTTATTTCTCAAACAATCTAAATTACACGAAATTGTTCCCCGGCAAGGGCGCCAATTTTGACAACGTCCAAATCCACTAATAAAAAGTAAATGGACACGATCGCATGCAATATAATTTACCCAACTATGAGTCAGGGTCGAATCCCACAGAGAACAATATGTAGGCGATTAGGAATGTAAGAAAATTATCACTTATCGTGCAATGCCAAACACTAAGAATTTGGTTTTTGAAAATGTTTTATATCTAAATGTGGAAATGTAAACTAACCTAGAAAGAAAGTAAAATGATCAATGACTGCAAGTATGGTTGCACCGGGAATTACACTCAAGTAACGATCCAATGTATTTTATGATTTTACAAATATGAGCGAGTTTATGTTAATTAGCCACGGATAATAATTCTTGATTAGATTCTTCCGAAGACTAACAAGATTTCCTAATTGAATTATCCCTAAAATAATTAAGAGATTAAGCACATTCAGAATGGCTACAAGTAGTTCAATCATATCCCTAGGTAGAATCTATAAAATGAGGGTTAACGCCTCAAGTTCTTATTAATTAACCTTTCCCAAAACAAATTATCTTTTCCAAAATTAATTCGGAGTTAACGGGCGAGTCCTAGGGTTAGCTAATTCCTTTGGAAACATTAAAGTATTAATAACTCACTTCATAAAAGAATAAAAATCATTCAATACTTAAGCACAACAAGGTATTTAATCCACACTTTAAATATGAGTATTTCCATAAACAAGATTCAATTGTGGGAAATCAATACTACACTTAAATATTCAATATGAAGCAAGGAAATGAATAAATAAACATAAATGGGTAAGAAATCCTTAACCACAAGCTTCAAATCTTCAAGACCCAAGTGTGTGTGCAAACCCTAGCTTCAAAACTTGTTCTTCTCTAGTGTGCGCTACTGAAAATAAGCCAAAGATTGGTCGGGTATAAAAATGGTTTGGGGATTAAAATGTAAAATTCCAGAATTGCCTAGGCCTGAAGCTCGATCTTCGCAATTGCGAACAAAGGTTCGCAATTCTCAACTATGCATGTGTTGCTTAATTTCGCATTTGTGATGAACACTTCGCATTTGCGAAGGTTGAATGACTTGGTTGACTTCGTATTTGCGAAGTCTTCTTCGCATTTGCGAACACTGCCTGATTTTACTTACTTCGCAATTCCCATGACATTCTCGCAATTACCAACTGCTGGATTCGCATTTCCCAAGATTTTGTGGCAAATGCGACCACTGAGGGCATTGCCCAGAGTTTTCCTCTTTTTAGCTTTTTTCTTTTACTTGTTTCACTTGGTTTCTTCACTATTACTTCTAAATCACATACGCCTTATAAAATAGAAGTAAATAACATTAAATACATGATTTTATCACTCAAACATAGCAAAATTCTAGGTTTAAAGACAAGATAAGTTGGTAAAATACCAACTTATCAATTACTGCCTTGCTTAACTCGCTTTTCGTCATCATACTTCATGTTTTAGCACTAACTGCCTTAATAAACTAGCTTGGAAATAGATCACGTATTTTTAGAATCCCATTTACAAATTTAATTGTTGTTACCATTTTCACGGTAAACACACAAAATGCAAACAATTAATAAAAAATCCTATGAAATTGCAAATAATCTGAAAAAAAACTATTTTCTTTACTTTTGTAGAAGTATTTCATATAGGGCAAAAATCACACGCTCACAACTTCCCCTCTTTGCTCGAAAACACGAAGGGTTTTGGGGCAAAGATAAAATGAGCAATTACGAGCAATTTTTGCCCATTTGAAACTCCATGGGAAGCATCTTTTGAAAAAGTCTTACTAAACCCCGCTTCGGAGGTTGCCTGGCTATAAAGGAATCAGATCAGTGTAGTTTTAGAAGTTTTGGTGGCTAGGACTACCGAAAAATATGATTTCACTGTTGTTGCTGTTGTTGTTGTTGTTGCTTCTGCTTGCTGAGCTCCTTCTTACACCAAAATAAAAGATGAAAAACTAAACTAGATAATCCTATCTGCTACAAGTTATAAGATTCCTATCTATAAACCTTCTAAAGCTTGATCTTGAGTCTTGGCTGGTTCTTCCTGTTGACTCTGATTTGAATCTTGATGCTCGTTTAAATGCAACTGTTGATTCATTTATCTTCGGCTTTTTGAATCAAGGCGGTACATGCAAAACTTGTGGCTTCAATCATATCTTGAGCAGCCGGCATCTTTTCTCTGCTTCTACACTTTAGAGCTCACTTCTTTTTTCTTGTTTTTCTTTCCTTTTATTCTAATCAAGACTTATTCTTTGGTCGCCTCGAACTCTGTGTCTTGAGGTATAACCTGCTCAGACACCAAAATAAAAAATGAAGGAAATTTTTCTGCCCTAGTTATCACTAGGAAAATTTTGTGAGTTACTGTAACAAAATCTAAACTATTCCTTTATTGAAAGCAATTAAAATCGGCATTGTGTATCCCAGAATAAAGAAATTAGGGAGTGGAGACCCTATATCTACAATGAAATCAACTGATGATTGGAGGCCCTGAGTTGGGAAGATTACCAGGTTATGCTGGAAAAATAATTGGGCTATGCCGGAAAGGTCCTCGGGTTATGCCAGGGAAGGTCATCGGGTTATGCTGAAAAGTCCACAGGTTATGTCGGGAAATTCATTGGGTTATGCCGGAAAAGGTCCTTGGATTATGCTAGGGAGGTCCACGGGTTATGCCGGAAAAAGGTCCTCTGGTTATGCCGGGGAGGTCCATGGTTTATGCCGGGAAAGTCATCGGGTTATGCCGAAAATGTTCCTTGGGTTATGCCGGGAAAGTCATCGGGTTATGTTAGAAAAATGTCCTCGGGTTATGCCGGGGAGGTCCAAGGGTTATGCTGGAAAAGGTCCTTGGGTTATGCCGGGGAGATCCACGGGTTATGCCCAAAAAATTCATCGGGTTATGTCGGAAAAAGGTCCTCGAGTTATATCGGGGAGCTCCACGGATTATGCCGGTAAAGTCATTAGGTTATGCCGGAAAAGGTCCTCGACTTATGCTGGGGAGGTCCACGAGTTATGCCTGGAAAGTCATCGAGTTATGCCGGAAAATGGTTCTCGAGTTATGTCGGGGAGTCCACGGGTTATGCCGGGAAAGTCATCGGGTTATGCTGTAAAAGGTCCTTTGGTTATGCCGGAGAGGTCCACGGGTTATGCCGGGGAGATCATTGAGTTATGCCGGAAAAGGTCCTCGGTGGTTTTTCATTTTGAAACGGTGGTTTTATTTGTGGCCTTGATTGTTTCTATCACTTGATATCGGCCTAACTCTTTCGATGAAAATCTCCATTGCTCGTTGGCTTTATGGAAATTGGTTTCCTTTTTAAACCCAGGGATCTTGACTTTCCAAAATTTCACATGATGGTTCGCCCTGTGGGGCTTGGCCTTTTCATCTTATTTTGCTTTTATGGGTATTTGACTTTGGATTTCTTTCCTTTTCAATAATTTTGACTCTAGAGCATCGGCCATCATGGCCAGTCGAGAACGACTTGATGCATCTGCTGAGGCTAGGTGCTTTTCCTTGAATTGTAGCTTTTGTTAATCAGAACCCTGTAAAGACCAATCTTGCCATCTTTTCTTTGTATTATTTTTGGAGGAGGATTAGACCGAAAGGGATTCAAAGAAAAGTAAACAAAGGACATGATAATGAATTTAAATGAGAAGTATCCCTTTCGGGGAAAGGAAAGAAGGAATTATCTGGAGTGCATACAGACTTTAATAGACATGACATGCTTCTTGGACAGGATACCCGATCTGCGCAACCATCCAATCTCCCATCGTAACTCATACCTCAAAACCGAGCAACCTTGCCAGGACTCTCTCAGTGCCGATGGTTGTAAGTGATTCCTTTTTCAACCAGTGGTGTCCTTTGCGGGTTTTCACCAACTGACCTCTCTCATTTCTCTTCTTGTTATCGTCTTATAGTGCTCTTTGTGAGTTTTCACTAACAAGACTCTCTCATTTTCAATTTCTCTGCTTACCATCACCTTACAATACCCGTGTGGGTTTTTACCTATAAGACTCTCTCAATTTATTTCTCTTATTTGATTGTATCAGATCCAAATAACCAACAACCTCCCAATTTGCACTTTTTTACCTATTGATCAGAAGGACTTTGAACAGGATTTAGGATAAAAAGAGTTTGGATTGAATTACAACTTCGGAACCTTTAAGGCGAACCGTCGCCAAACTATTACAAATTTTGCTCCAATTTCAACTTTGGGGGCAATGTGGACTTTTTGTTTGGTGTGACTGAACCCCAAAGAGAGGTTGCCTATGTATCCTTTTGGAATCAAGTCAAACATAGTATAGGGAAACTTAGTTTTTGATTTTTTTTTTGTTTTTGTTGTTTTTTTTTCTTTTCTTTTCTTTACAAACATTTTCGGGTTCCAAAGAGGGTAATCAAAGAAAAGTAATCGGATCAAAGGGTTAGAAAGGGGTTAAAAGAGTTTGGGAAGAGAGATGAAAGCCTTCATCTTCTGAATCAGAGAATAGCTGTACCGCAAAAGGATTAAACGTAATACCTTTTGACCGCATCTACATTGACAGTTGTTTCAGGGTCATTTCCTTTGATGTCTCCCAAGTACAACGCCCCTTTCGGCAATAATTTTCTTATAATGTATGGGCCTTTCTAGTTTGGAGCGAACTTTCCTTTTTCTTCCTTCTGATGTGGGAGAATACGTCTCAAAATGAGATTCCCCATTTCAAAGTTCCTAGGCCGCACTTTCTTGTTGTAGGCGCGGGCCATTCTTTGTTGATACAACTGTCTGTGGCAAACTGCAACCATCTGATTTTCATCAATCAGGGTTAACTATTCTAGACGGGTCTTGACCCATTCATTGTCCTCAATCTTAGCCTCAATGATGATTCGAAGAGATGGAATTTCGACTTCTGCGAGTATTATGGCTTCGGTGCCATAAACCAATAGATAGGGTGTTGCTCCAACTGATGTGCGCACAATTGTGCGATATCCCAACAATGCAAATGGCAACTTTTCATGCCATTGTCTAGAACTTTGAATCATTTTCCTGAAGATCTTCTTGATGTTTTTGTTTGCTGCTTCAACAACTACATTAGCTTTGGGCCGATAAGGGGTAGAGTTTCGATGCGTGATCTTAAAATGTTCACATACCTCCCTCATCAAATGACTATTCAAATTTGCAGCATTGGCTAAAATGATAGTTTTAGGGATACCAAAATGACAGATAATGTTGGATTGTACCAAGTCCACCACTTCTTTCTTAGTGACGGCTTTAAGAGTGACTATTTCGACCCACTTTGTGAAGTAGTCAATGGCAACTAATATGAATCTGTGTCCATTTGAAGCTTTTGGCTCGATTGGACCAATGACATCCATACCCTAGACAACGAATGGCCACGGGGCTGATATAGGATGTAATTCTGAAGGTGGTGCATGAATCCGGTCACCGCGTACCTGACACTGATGAAACTTTCAGACAAAACTGAAGCAATCTTTTTCCATAGTCATCCAGTAATAACCTGCTTGAAGGATTTTCTTTGTAAGGACGTATCCATTCATATAGGTACCACACACTCCTGCATGCACTTCATTCGTGATTCTTCCGGCCTCTTGAGTGTCCACACATCTTAAAAAGCTCAGATCTGGAGTCCTTTTATACAAGACTTCTCCGCTAAGAAATAAACTACTAGCAAGCCTTCTAATGGTTCTCTTTTGGTCTCCACTGGCTTTCACGGGATACTCCTTTGTTTTCAAGAATCTTTTGATATCACGATACCATGGCTGAACATCTGGCTCTATTTTAACTGTGCTGCAATAACCAAGTCTTTCTCAAATTTGGATTTCCAGCGGGTCAGCATGGACATTGCCTGGATAGGGCAGCATTGAGGCCAAAGTAGCTAGTGCATCGGCCAACTCATTATGAAACCGGGGAATGTACTTGAACTTGACAGATTTGAACCGCTTGCTAAGATCTTCAACATGTTGCCTGTATGGAATAAGCTTGACATCCCGAGTCTCCCATTCACCTTAGGCTTGTCGGATAATTAAGTCTGAGTCTCCCATGATTAACAATTCTTCCACATCCTGATCGATTGCCATGTTCAGGCCCATAATGCATGCTTCATACTCGGCAGTGTTGTTCGTGCAAAAAAATCGAAGTTGGTTGTGGCCGGATAGTGCTGACTAGTGGGTGAGATCAAAATTGCCCCAATCCCAAACCTTTTGCAATCACAGCTCCATCGAAGAACATTTTCCAAGCATTGATGTCTTCTGGAATTACCTCAACTGAATTTACTTCCTCGTCCGAAAAGTAAGTACTCAAAGGCTGATATTTATCATCAACATGGTTTTCAGCCAAGTGATCTGCCAAAGCTTGAGCTTTCATTACCATGTGGGTGACATAGACTATGTCAAACTCGGTGAGCGGGATCTGCCATTTTGCTAACCTCGTTGTGGGCATTGGCTTCTAAAATATGTACTTCAAAGGTCCAACTTGGTTATGAGGTAAGTGGTATAAGATAACAAGTAATGCCTAAGCTTCTAAGCGACCCAAGTTAGGGCGCGACAAGATTATTCCAACAAAGTATATTTGGCTTCATAACTAGTGAACTTCTTGCTCAAATAGTATATGGCCTGTTGTTTCTTCCCGATCACATCATGTTGCTCAAGAACACATCCAAACGAATACTCCAACACTATCAAATACAAAAACAAAGGCCTTCCAGGTTTGGGTGGAACCAACACTGGTGGATTCGACAGATATTCTTTGATTTTGTCAAAAGCTTCTTGACACTCGTCTATCCATTTAATCGATGTATCTTTCTTCGATAGCTTAAATATGGGTTCACATGTGGAAGTCAACTGAGCAATGAATCTGCTTATGTAATTCAATCTTTCCAGCAGGCTCATAACGTCTTTCTTAGTTCTTGGAGGAGGAAAATCACGAATAGACTTTATCTTTGTTAGATCTAACTCGATGCCCCTCTGACTGACTATAAAACCCAAAATCTTCCCAGACGAAACTCCAAATGCACATTTTACTGGATTTAACTTCAAGTCATACTTACGCAGGTGCTCAAAGAACTTTCTTAGAAATCACTCATGGTAATCCTGCATTCTTGATTTAATGATCACATCATCCACATACATCTCAATTTCCTCGTGCATTATGTCGTGAAAGATGGCAGTCATAGCTCTTATGTATGTTGCCCTGGCATTCTTCAAACCAAAAGGCATGACCCTATAACAATAGGTACCCCAAGGCGTGGTGAAGGCTGTCTTTTCCACATCTTCTTCATCCATCAAGACCTGATGATATCCAACATAACAATCCATAAAAGGTTGTATCTCATGTTTGGCACAGTTGCCAACAAAGATATGGATGTTTGGCAACGGAAAGTTGTCCTTGGGAGTTGCTTTGTTCAGATCCCGACAGTCAACACACACTCAGGTTTTTCCATCTTTCTTTGGCACTAGGACCATATTAGCTAACCATGTGGTGTATCGGACCACTCGTATCACACCCGCTTTTAACTATTTGGTGACCTATTCTTTGATCTTTTCACTGATATCGGTTTTGAACTTTTTCTATTTTTGTTGGATCGGGGGGTGATCGGGGTAAGTTGGAAATTTGTGTACCACTAAATCAACACTCAGTCTTGGCATATCATCATAGGACCAGGCAAACACGTCTTTAAATTCTAACAAAAGTTGGATCAATGCATCCCTAGTTCTTTCATCAGTGTGAATGTTTATCATGGTTTCCTGGACCTCTTCTGAACAACCCAAATTAATTGTCTCAGTTTTGCTAAGTTTGGCTTAGGCTTATTCTCAAATTGTTTCAGTTCTCAGTTAATTTCCCTAAAGCCTCATTTTTGTCGTATTCTGGTTCTTGGTTTATTATTTCACAATTAGACAGCATGTTAGGATCTGGGCATAAAGTCTGTAAGCATGTTATGTTATTTAAGTCTGCATTATTAGAACTGAAAGAAGAAATAAATAAAGTAACAAAAATAAGAAATAATAAAGAAAGAGATTCACAGACGATGAAATATTGATTTGATTTCATTGAATTTGAAGATAGAAGGGTTTACGTTGGATTTTTAAAGACGATAAACAAAAAGAAACATTCGAGTTAGACCCTGGAATAACTCGGAATACAGAAGATGGCAAGACTGAACTACCGGGATTCCCTCTTGACTGGGAATGGAGTAGCGTTCCAATTTAAAGCTTGGCGTCGGGCCCCATATATTGCACCTCAGCAGCGCTCGAGCCTTCTCCTAGCTGGACCATGTGAGCCTCATATAACATTTGCCTCATAGCTCTACATATGTCCTTAATTTCTTTGGTCGTGAAGGCCTTATCTTCTTCCTCTATGTATTTTGTATTGACGAATGTTTTGGAGAGATTCGGGACCGGTTGAGGCAAGACCCAACCATTGCTCTTTCGTTCATTATCCCATGTCACATAAGCTTTTGTGGCTTGGAAACCCACACCGAAGAATTTCTCACTGTCAGCTAAAGTGATAGGTTCCGTGATACCTTGTAAAGATATCTTGAGACCCTTCCCGAGCTTATACCCGTGCTTGTTAATTTTAGTGGAGACCATGATTGACGTATTTGACAAAAAGGGTTGAGGACACAGGCTTCCTTCCTCACACTGATCCGCAACCAAAATCTCAAAAGCTTGATGGACTATGTGCTCGCTACCTTTCTTCGCCTCGAGACATGGGACAAACGGGTCCCTATAAATTGATTGCCCATGGACCACAATTTCCTGATCTTCATGTTCAAACTTAACCATTTGGTGGAGAGTAGAAGGCACGGCCCCTGCAGTATGGATCCAAGGACTTATTAGGAGAAAATTGTATGAGGTGTCCTTGTCCAAGACCTAAAATGTCACTTTGAAATCCACAGGACCGACACTTAAGATCAAATCAATCTACCATATTGTGTCTCTCTAGACGCCATCAAAATCACGTACACAAACATTGTTAGGCCTGATTCTCTCAGTCCTAATTTCCATTCTTTGCAAGGTTGAGAGAGGGCAGATGTCAACCCTATATCCGCCATCCAGCATAACTCTTTTCACGTAGTACCCTTCACATTTAACTATTAAATGAAGAGCTTTGTCGTGGGCAGCCCCTTCCAAGGGCAAGTTATTTCTGCTGAATGAAATTTGGTTGACTTCACAGAATCATTTCACCATTCTTTACAGTTGCTCAACAGTGGTTTCGATCGAAACATATGTTTCATTGAGGGTTTTTATCTTTTTTATGCTCATTCGAACTTATCAGTAGAGAAAAGATTGAGACCTAGGACAGAGACTTTCAGAGTTGGTCAATTATATTGTAGTTCGAGGTTTTCATCTTCCGAAAGAATTCTTCTGCCTCTTCAGCATTGACATGCTTTTTAAGTGGAAAATGCTTTTGTTTGGTTTTGTTCAATTCCTCCAAGTTGAGGTACTTCCTAGATTGGTTATTTTCATTCACTTTCCCCATGGTTTATTTCCCCTTGTACGTCACCATTGCTTTGTTGTAGTTCCAAGGGATTGCGGTGGGGTCTTTCATGGGCTTCTATGGTGCACGGCTGATAACCACGGGCTCATTCAGCCTGGATGGAATTACTGGTCCCTGCGCCACATAAGTCCCTTTTGGTACGTACATCTTAGGTCCCTTGTTTAGCTCGAACCTTAGGAGGGACTCAACATAAACTATTCTTTCCTGGGGGCTCGGAGAACATAAAGAATGGCATCTTTAGGAGGTACTGCCCCTGTTTTGGCTTCCACAGTCTTTTCTGCATTTCGAGGAATGGAGTTGCTCTTCATCTCCCCCTTAACTAGCTTTGTCGCCGCCCTTAGCTTCTTTTGAACATCAGTGATAGAAATGATAGCTTTCAGAGCTGGGTCAAGCTCTCTATCTTCACAAATCATCCAAATAACTTTCCCGTTGTTGTAAGCTGGCAATGGGTTATTGGTCACATTGAGGACCTCTTCATCTCTCAGCACTACCCGTTTTTGGTCTATTAGATTTTTGACCGGCCTTTTCAGAGTTTAACAATCCTCGGTATCATTCCCTTCTGCCCCTGAATGATAAGCACATTGGATACAGGGTCGGTAGGAGGGTGACTCTGGCCTGTTCAGAGGTATAGGTTGCAACAAACCCATTTGGACCAACTTAGGGAAGAAGCTAGAGTATGATTCATCAATGGGCGTGAAGTTGGTTCTTCTGGATGGCTCACAGGCACGGGAATTATATGGAAAATTATTTTATAGGGGATGGGGATTATATGGAGCTTGGTGAGGAGGGTTAATTATAGGAGGTAGAGCTCAATTTTGGTTAAACTATTGTTGTGGCCGAGCGTATGGCTGGGCATTTATTACAGCATAAGGCTGAAGAGTCATGGCGTAAGCTGCATCTTGGTGAGGATAATAATATTGTGGGGTGCTTGAAGGGGAACAAAAATAACCTTGGGGTTGATGAGGTTTCTCAGACTCGAAGCCGCCATTGCCACTTCTTCTTTCTTCTTTCGGTTTGCTACACCCCCTGACTCTCTCTGGATTTCTTGGTACATAGCTCTTATAGTGGACTGGCCCAATATGCGGCCCGTTTTCAAACCATTTTTGACCATATCCCCAGTTTTGATAACCTCAGCAAATGGCTTTCCCATAGCAGACATCATGTTCTGGAAGTAATCTGACTCTTGGGCTTACAAGAAGACACTAA
Source organism: Nicotiana glauca (assembly GCA_026770625.1). Classification (NCBI taxonomy): domain Eukaryota; kingdom Viridiplantae; phylum Streptophyta; class Magnoliopsida; order Solanales; family Solanaceae; genus Nicotiana; species Nicotiana glauca. Next base: position 79,754 of record MU711438.1, on the reverse strand, counting down.
CCATCTTGATCTCATCCATCGGGGGTTTCACCCTGGCAGCTTGTTCGCGCCACTTGACAGCATATTCTCGGAAGCTCTCCGAAGACTTCTTTTTGGAATTGGATGGACAATTTCTATCTGGAGCTATGTCCATGTTGTGCTGAAATTTCCTGACAAAGTCTCGAGCCAAATCATCCCATATGTGCCAGCGAGATATGTCTTGATCCATATACCACTCAGATGCAATTCCAACTAGACTCTCTCCGAAATAAGACATTAGGAGCTCTTCTTTTTTGCCCACTCCTCTTAACTGATTGCAATACCTCTTGCGGTAGGCTATGGGATCCCCGTGTCCGTCATAATTTTTGAACTTGGGAGTCTTGAAACCGGTGGGCAAATGAACATACGGGAACATATATAAGTTAGAATAGGATACACTCTTCTAGCCATTTAGGCCTTGTATATTGTTGAGGCTTTGTTTGCTTTTCATTTTCCGACTGATTTCCTCTTGCTCGAGATTCTTTATAGTTCTCTCTTATCCCGTGGTAAACTCATACTGAGGCTGTTGAGGGTAAGAATTGGTGATAAAATGAGTCGTGTTCGATGGAAAAGGTAGTATTCGAAAAGTAAAGGATGATGGCTCAAAGCTTGGTCTGGGCAAAGTTGGATTTGCCGTAGCGAGGTTGGTGGTGCAATGAATATATGAGAAGCCACTCCCAAAATCAATGCCTGGGGGTGAACCTCAGAAGGCATTCCGGTGAAATGGGCTAACATGGTGGGATAACCGAGTGGTTTGTTCGGTTAATTTAATGGGATGTTGGAGGTTCCACTTGCTATGGGAAGTAGCTCGGGGAACCAGGTATTGCACTAGGCAGATCTCTACCATTAGACCAAGCATCCCACATTTCCAACATGAGGAGGCGCAGTGCCCTATTCTCTGATGTTGGGATAACTGACATCGGGCTATCTTCTGGGATGGGAATTGTTGGTAGATGACTTTCTGACGAGATTTCGACACCTCCCTTGGATCTTATAAAGTAAGGGTGTGAAGCCAAGTTACCACGAAACCAACCACCTTAAGAACAGAACCTGATCTCATCAGCAGATACAACAAACTGGTTAGTTTGAGGTAATTAACACATAAGGAATCGCACATTGGGGAATGTAATGCACCTATGCAGTTAAATGTGTTTCTACATATTTTGCAATGGTTGCGTGTCTCATCTCGGCTTTTGTTTATCTCTCCGATCTTTCTTTTCTTTCGGTGCTTTTCATTATTTTCTCTCTTTTCTTTGCACTCTCTCATTGTTTTTCTCTCTTATTTTTCTTCTTCTTCTTCTCTCTCTCTCTCTCTCTCTCTCTCTCTCTCTCTCTCTCTCTCTCTCTCTCTCTCTCTCGGTTTTCTCTTTTTGTCATTTTCCCTTTTACTTGAGTTATTTAAAACCATGACCTGATCCGATGGGGATTGCCTACGTATCACGACGCTTCCTGAATCAGATCATCACATAGTTTAAAGAATAAAATGCAAAATAAAAGAAATAAACAATTTTGGTTTTTTTTCAATATTTTTATTAAAAATAAAAAAAACTTCTAATTTTCTCTATTACAATGACTCCATCATACCTTTCAAAGAATTGAAAAATTAATAAAATACTCGAAACAGACTCTAGAATGGAAACTAAATATAGACTCGAAAAAAAAATCAAGAATACATAAGTTCTTCCAAAACTACTCCAGGAGCCCGCGGGATATCAGCCGGTCTTGCCACGGGCCTACGTGCAAGATCTCCTTGGAGGCTATCCAAGTCATCCATTATTTGGCGAACAAATGTCATCACTGAGGTGAAGAAAGTGGATCTAGTTATGTCCTCATATTCATGGCATTTCATGACGATGTAGTCAGCAATTCTTCTAACGCTTTCCCTAATGATGCCTTTCTCTTGGAGCAAACGTCCAATTTGTTGATACCTAGCTTCCAGAACTTGGGTGTCACGATGGCTTTGACTCTTCAACTGTTGCATATCCTCTTCTAGTTGAGACATCAGTGCATAACAATGTTCCCTCTCTGCTTTAAAGTTCTTTGTTTGTTTGGCCATTTTGTTCTCGAGGGTAGTTATCTTTTTCTTCAGGTTTGCGACTTCTCTATCATATTTCCCTTTTAATTGCCGAACAAACTCTGCCCGTCCCTCTGTGTTCTTTACCAACTGTGCCTGGGCTCTTTCCAGACTACCTTCGAATTTTTCCAAATCATTCCCGTACTCATATATTTTCCTCCTAAGACCGTTTATGAGTCTTTCATCTGTTTGGCTCTTTTTCGGATTCTCAACAGCTATCTTCATTCTTTGGATCTGGGCTTGGAGGACTTCATTTTCTTGGGCCAACTTATTCTTTTCACCCTCATTTGCAGTGCCTTGTAAACCATTATCAAATTTAACATCCCTGATTTGCCCTTGCAACTTGATTATGGTAGTTATGTATTCATTCTCTTTGGTCAGCCAGTCCTATTGATCTTGTGAAGCTTCAACAAATTCTTGGAGGTGGGGCCTCTTAGCTGGTCTTCCAAACTCAAAATTCCTTTTATACCAAGCGAGGTAACTGGAAGAGACTTCACCCTTGGAAAAATCACGTACCCGGGTGTTTGCCGTCAAATATCGGCACTCACTCCAAATCTGGCAAACCACTACTTCATGAAATTGGACATCAGAGTGGATCTCAACTACATGGATGCTAAGGTCTTCATCCTTGGGGACTATTTGGCATCTTCCTAACTATCTTAGAACCCGATATGGGGCATAAGGCTGGATACTTCTGAGGCCCATCAGGAGGAAGTGTAGGCTAGTGGAAAGCATGTATACGATCTCATTAACAGGAAGCCAACCCAAAGTCCAATCTATCTTATCTGCAGTTATGGAGCGGAGGCAGGATATCCAATCTATGAACCCTTCCGGCATATTGAACTCATTGACCCTTGTATCAAACTCCTCTATGCAGCTTTTCCCTATTGGTCCATAATTCATGCACCGAGGGCAATGACCAGATGCTCAATCATCCACATTTGTAGTAACAAATTACACCCTTCTAAAAAATCTACCCCGGCTTTGCAGGCTGTGAGAGCTCGGAATAGTTCTAATACCATCATAGGTGCGAGGGTGCTTTTGTCATTGGTAATCAAAGTATTGACAACTTCGGCTACCCGCATATCTATATTCCCATCCTTCCTGGGAAACACTAGAAGACCCAAGAATGCCACCATGAAGGCGAGACATCTATGCTCTTCCCACTTTGGTTGGTTCCCTTTACTATAGATTCTGCTTTCCTGGTTTTCAAATCCCCGTATATGTCTGTAACGCTGGTATATGAAATGTAGAGTGGAAAATCCATTTGCCAAGTCTGCATATTGGACCAACCTGCTTATTTTTAGCAAATCTAGAAATTTGTGAGGAGTGACGACCCTCGGAGCTACCAGGTATTTATGTCTTAGACCCTCAATAATCCCGGCATAACTCGCTATCTCTTCCAAAGTAGGGGTGAGTTCGAAGTCCGAGAAATGTAGAACGTTATGAGCTGGGCCCCAAAATGTCACCAGTTTTATTATGTCTCCCCTAGGCTTGATCTTTAATAATCCGGTGAGACCCCTCCCCCCCCTCCCAAGTAATGGTTGACCACATCTCGTCTTGGCTTACTCAAATTTTCCCACCACATGTAGTTCCAACGGGATCTTCGTCATAACCTTCATTGGTAAATTCTGACTCGTGCTCATTCTGCATGTTTAGATTAAGGTGATTGGCTTAAAACAAAGCAAATTTATTAAAACCGATAATAGAGGACATTTTTGCAAAAATTTAAATAAACACAGCTACTTTTGCAAATATGGCCATTCAGCACTTCGAAAAGGAAGATTTTAGGGTTGTGCTTGCTAGGTGGCCAAAAACAAATTGGCAAAGAAACCGTCGGTGGCTATTCTTGCAAAAACGGCCTTCCAGCACCCCGTCGGGACGTTTGGTTTATTTAGACAAAAATGAAATCATGCATTTTATTTTTGACAACAAATGACTACATTTAAAAAAAATTGGGTTATTTTGCAAAAGCGGGGCTAGACCCAATGAGGGTTGCCTACATATCCCACATTCGGTGAGAATCAAACCTGCGTAGTTCAGTCAATTTTGTCACAACTGAAAACATGAAGTGTTTTGAAACCATTTTCTCTTCTCTTTTTTCTTCTCTCCTTTTTTTTCAAAATTTCGGCAAAGTTTTGGTACAATTTGGACACCAAGTTTTTCAAAGGCGGGTAATTATCTCTCTCATACCTCAATTTGATTTTTCCAATTTCCTCCCCATTCTAGCAACTAGTTAACACGCAAATCTAAGCAAATAATTGTATAAGTAGCACGTAAAGAATGCATCAGGATGGTCTTTTGATTCTGGGGTCCACCTGTCCTAAACGGAACAACCCCTATGTTGATTCTCTAAATTCTAATACACATGATGCATACAATTGTTCCTACTAGAGATTCAGCATGAGGCTGAGTTATTCTAGGTTTAAACCTGGGTATGTTGCTCTAGGTTGGTGTACCCGAGCGGACAACTCAAGGGGGGGGGCTACATACCGGGAACCAAAAGGCCATCCAGATTGGTAACTTTTCCAAACCTCTTTCTAAAATAGTATATGACACTAACAAAAATGAAGTCACGTCAGCGTGCACTTCCCCGGAGATAAGAAGAGAAGAGTTTCGCAACAGTTTATATACAATTCAAATAGTATCAAAGCGGTAAAAGGCGACATTTAGCACATTAAGCCCAAACATGTAATAAAATTAGATAATAAGTAAAAGCCAATTATAACAGTTATTCTAATCTTGAATTCTTGAACCCTAAACTGGAGATTCCAGGTTTGATCCCCAGCATAGTCGCCAGAGCTGTCACACCTCCTTTTTACCACCCGAGAAAGGGATATAAGGGAATTTTTCCAACTTAAGTGACATTAATTGAAATGGTATTATTTAATTTAATTCTTCAGATTCGCCACTTGGAATAGTTTATTTGGTGTCTCGAGTCACCGGTTTATTTTAAAATCCCAAATCGACGAAATTTTGACTTTATTTTAAAAGTCTGCGAATTAGAAATTCTAAGTAAGGAATTCTGTTAACCCAGGAGAAGATGTTAGGCATTTCTGGGGTCCGTGGTTCTATCACGGTCGCTTAAACTATTAACATTGGCATATTATCTTATTTACTACATATTTTAAATTTATTGTGCATTTTTAACTTAAAGCCACTTTTAAAGTAATTATTGTTACACATTATGGACCATGTCACGGGAATCGTACCCACGATCTACAACATGTTTAATTTATTACAGTTATTAAAAGTTGTGGCCGATCATATGAATGTACCCCCGAATTTAAAAAATTAGGTATCACAACTACGTCATGGGAACCGTACCAGTAGTTGCGATGATTTTATTATAAACGTGTCTAAAATAAGCTACAAATATTTAAAAAATGTTTTCTATACTAAGTTATAATACTAATATGAGGTCCATAGATCTAAGTGATTCGATTGTGAATGTCACACCTCAATTTGTTTTACAAGATTCGTATTTCACTAAGCAAAACTAAGGATACTCATATTTAAACCTAATTTAAAATTCACTTAGAAGCTTTTAATCATGGACATACTTAAGGTGAAAATCTAGGCTTTTTAATCAATTTTTAAAAAGGGGTTTGGGCCAGCAATGGCCCATTACTTATTTATTTAATGGTTGATGAGCAATTTTAAAGCTGTATTGGGTTGGAGCTTGGCCCAAAAGTGAAGAGGCTCAAAGACTCTTGCTGAGTCCGATTTTAACCAAAGACTGGCCCATGTTGGGCTTATATTAGGCGGGCATAGTTTCTACCTGTTTTCTAGTTGGCCATATCCACCTCTACATCTGAATTAACTATACCCATACATTCACAACAATTAAATTTCAATCCGATGTTGAGTAAAATCAGAATTTAAAGATCAAAGCACAATTCTAGTTTGAAAATTAATCATATGATTTGCAAGATAAATGAAGCATACATTTATACCATAATTTATAAGAAAAGAGAACTTTTTACAACTGAACAAAAAATTTGGGCTTAAGGCCCAAGCCCAATGGCCTAGGCCCCTGATTCATTTGGGGTTGGTCTTTTTCATCTGGGCTTACTCACAAGTTCAGCTCACTTGAATCAAAGGACAGCCCTTTCACCCTTACAGATTGGGCTCATAACCTGGCCCATTGCAGCACTATTGTTTATAAAAGTACGACAACAACATAATTGAACTCTTAAAGCAGTTGTTTTGAATCTCAGTACATGCGATTAAATCTTAGTTCATTACAGTCTTCAAAAGATAAAAATAAAATAAGAAGCTTTTCAAAATCAACACATTACATTGTAACCTATTAAATATATAAACTAACTACATTAACAATTAATCTATTACAATTTCTGTATAACTAGAAACCTAAAGAATCCTTGCGTCTTTTGGACATAATTTGTGCATCAAAGCTTGGTCTCTCTCAGGTTAAATAGTAGCATCCTAACTTTCAGCTTTTGAGCCTGCTGATTTAGCCAACTAGTGACCAAATTTGCAGGTACTAGCTCATGGTTAGCCAACCAGCCTCAAGTAACATTAAGGAAACAACACATTATTCATTTAACAGAAAGAAGAAAAGATGGCATGACTTTAATAAACCGGTATTCAGAATCAGCCTTAAAATATAAAGCATTTAGCTAACAGGAACATCTTCAAACAAGGTTATTTTCGGGATAAAGCTAACAAAGCACCCATGTATTAACTAGACTATTCATACCAAATTACTCCAAACTTAAACTCATCTAATAAAGACCAATCAGATTCAATAATGTAAAAACTAATACTTGGCATGAAAGGAGATTCATTCTTTTCACATATAACTTGCAACTCTAGTTTATATCATTTCAACAAAAAAACATTCAAGCATTACACGGAGAGAGGTTGAGGTTAATACCTTGAATAAAACAGCAACAAAAGATGAACAAAACTAGCTGGTAACTCAGAAAAATGGAACAGAGAACCCAGACAAAGCAGCACCCAGGATCCAAAACCAAGAAAAACAACCTAAAAACTCTTAAAAGGAAACTAGGATCTTCAGCAAAAAACTAACCCAGAAATCTTGCTTTAAACCACTAATGTTTTAGCCCGGAAAAATATTTAAGGGGGTTTTGTTTTTCAGAACCTTTCAAAATGCAGAAAATGCCTATGATAATCTGTGTATTCTTAAGGTTATGAAATCTGAATATGTGTGTGATAATGAGTGCCTAGATTTCTTTTTATAGGGCATATTCAGAAATATCATCTAGGAATATTCTACCCTAAATTTCTTAGATAATACAGCCTTTTTTTATAGAGATTAATCGACAGCTATCCATTTTCAGCATCTTTTAGAACAGTTCTAGACAGTTGTATACCTCTCGAACATTCTTTTCTTAGATATTTTTTTGAAAACTTATCCTAAGTTTCTTTTAATTCAATTAGGCCCCTACAAGTTTCGACTGCTTTACAAACTAAGACAAACAAATACAACAATCAATCAATAAATCAGAATGCAAATTAAAAATGACAACAAAAATAAAATAAATAAATAAATGATGAAATTTAAACTAAGACCAACATAACTAGTAAATATTGTTTACTAATTAAACCTAAATAAAGACTAGGTTTAAAACGATTAATGCATCTACAAAAGTTAACATGAAACTGCAGAGAAATCCTAAACTAATCAGTTTATGAATAAACTAATTAACTAAACTATATAATTTTAATAGCTAATCAGAAATTAACCAAATGGACTGTTGATCAACTTTCAGAATCTTTGAACTGGAACAAATAAACAGAGCAAACAATATGTTGAAAAACCCTAATTAAAAACAAACATATGCCAATTGAACTTAGCATGTTCTGATTAATCTAGTGAACAAAGTGTAAGCAAACAACTAAAAAGGAAAACCCCTAAATCATTCGGCTAAACAGAGACATGAACATAAAGAGGGAAAAGAAAACCTAAGCAAAGAAGAAATAATAGAAAAGTAAAGGGGAATTACCTACGCTAAACGTAAGAAATATAATGGATTTGGTGGACCTTGCCAAAGTTTGACAGGATTCTGGCAGGTTTGAAAACAAATCAAACCCACATGAATCAATTGCTCTTGTCAAGAGCAATTGACTCATGTAGGTTTGAGCCATTAAATCTTCCGGAATCACTCAGTGTAGATTTTTAGGGTTTCAGATTTTTCGATCTGAAATTGCTTGATTTTAAGAGGCCTTTTGGGAAAACCAGTGGGATATTAAGGGTGAGGGGAGTGAGGAGATGGTCTGGTGAAGTTATGGGTTGATTTGGAGGAACTAGGGTTTTTAGGTTCCGATTTTAGATTTAAGATTCAAGCAAATGGGTGAAGATTTAAAGGAAATGGTTTGGGGATTTGGAAAGGAGAGGTAAAGGAGGTTATAGGATGTTAATTTGGGGGAGTTTGGAGGTGGTTCGCAGCCGTAAGGCAATTTTCGATCGGCGAACCACGGCAGAGGTGCGTGTGTTAAAGGGAAGCTAGGGTTTACTGGTTAGAGATGGGTTTGAACTAAAGTGAAAGGATAATGGGGGTCAAACCTGATTCGGACAGTTATATATTAATCGGACGGCTAGTTCCGAGCCGTTGGATCACAATAATCCGACGGTTGTGATGAAGGAAGGCGGAAATGGGGTCGTTTGGTATAAACAAGGGGGGACCGGGTAAAATAATTATTTGGGCATAGGTGATATAGGAACGGATTTGGACATAAAATCAGCCCAATTTCAAATTTAAACCCTTTTGTTCAATTATCCCTTTTATTTCCCCTTTTTTCTTCATTGTTCTTTTTCTTTTTCTTTAATTAAAAAAATACTAATTTAAATTCATTATTCCTAGTTCAAAGATTCTTAATTTAAACCCTTTTGTTCAATTATCCCTTTTATTTTCCCTTTTTTCTTTGTTTTTCTTTTTCTTTTTCTTTAATTAAAAAATCTTAAATTAATCTAAATTGTAAAATTAAGCTAATTATATAATTATAAAATTTATAACAATTACTTGATCCTAAATTAAAAGATAAAAATCACTAATCTAAAAATTAAAAGGTAAAAAATATAAAAATGAGTCATTTTTGTGAATTTCATTTTTAATAAAGAAATTAATTAACTAATTAATCCTAAAATATAAAAACAAAAATCTAAAAGCAGTGCATGGTATTTTTAACATTTTCTATGATTTTATCAAAATTAAACGTGCACAAATATGCAAACAATTAGTAAACAATCCTGCAAAAATCCTATAAAATTGCAAATAATCTGAAAAAATATATTTTCTTTACTTTTATAGGAGTTCATATAGGGAAAAATTCACATGCTCACAAATTCAAAAGTCAACATCCCTGTCGGGTGGCATACCCGGCAGGTCTGAAGGAAATACCTTAGGAAACTCACAAACAACAGGTACAGAATCCATAGAAGGAACCTCAGAACTAGAATCACGAACATACGCTAAATAGGTCAAACATCCCTTATCAACCATACGTCGAACCTTCATATACAAGATAACCCTGTTGGTAGAGTGACCAGGAGTCTCACTCCACTCCAAATGAGGCAACCCTAGCAAGGCTAAGGTCACGGTCTTAGCATGACAGTCCAAGATAGCATAGTGAGGTGATAACCAGTCCATCCCCAATATGACATCAAAATCAACCATATCCAAAAGTAACAGATCTACTCGGGTCTCAAGATTCCCAATCACAACTATACATGAACGATGGACACAATCTACTATAATAGAATCACCCACCGGTGTAGACACATATATAGGAGCATTCAAAGAATCACTAGGCATGACCAAATATGGGGCAAAATAAGATGACACATAGGAGTATGTAGATCCTGGATCAAATAGCACTGAAGCATCTCTACTATAAACCAGAATAGTAGTTGTAATAACTGCATCGGAGGCCTCGACCTCAGGCCTAGCTGGAAGAGAATAACATTGGGGCTAGGCCCCACCACTCTGAACAACATCCCCGGGACGGCCTCCTGTTGGTTGGCCTCCACCTCTAGCAGTCTGACCTCCACCTCTAATACCTCTACCTCTACCTCTAGCTGGCTGGGCGGGCGGTGGGACATTCCGTGCCTAAACCATGGCACGGGAACCCTGATGCTGCGATTGAATACCCATTAATCTCAGACAAGCCCTCCGGATATGATCATACTCACCGCACTCAAAGCATCCGCCTGAGTGTTGCGGGTGAGGAAACTGAGATTGACCCTGGCGGGCCGGCTGAACATGATAATAGCTCTAAAGAGGAGGTGCTCTAATAAGAGTTGGCTGTCCTGAAGGAGGCACATAAGAACCACGCCCACCTGGAGCATCGTGAGAAGCCTGTAGTGCTGAATTAAACGGCCTGGAAGGATGGCCCCTACCAAAAGAATCCCTGCCTCTAGACGAGGCACCACTGAACCTGCCAGAATGACGGAGCCTCTTGTCATACCCCTAACCACTCCCCTGTGATAAAACCATCTCAACTCTCCTGGCCACATTGGCCACATCCTGAAAAGAAATCTCGCTCCCGTCTTCTTAGCCATCTGCAATCGAATAGGCTGAATGAGTCCCTCAATGAACCTCCTCACTCTCACTCTCTCTCTCTTGGTGGGAAGTATCAGAAGAGCATGACGGGCTAAGTTAATGAATCTGGTCTCGTACTGAGTGACGATCATAGAACCCTGCTGGAGATGCTCAAAGTGCCTTCGATAGTTCTCCCTCTGAGTGACAGGAAGAAACTTCTCCAGAAATAGCTGAGAAAACTGATCCCACGTCAAAGTAGTTGACCCAACTGGTCTAGCCAAACAATAATCCCTCCACCAAGTCTTGGCGGATCCTGACAGATGAAAAAAAGCAAAGTCGACCACATTGGTCTCCACTATCCCCATGTTCCGTAGAACCTTATGACAGCTGTCCAAATAATCTGGGGATCCTTAAAAGATGTGCCGTCAAAAGTGTAGTAAAAAGCTTGGTGAACCTGTCCAACCTCTACAAGGCATCAGTAGACATAGTTGGCCCCTCACCGGTCTGTGCCACAAGACTCGACTGAACTACCCCAACTAGAAAGGTTGCTGGAGTCTAAAAATGGGGATCCATCTGCTCCGGAGTGCGAGTAGCAGGAGTCTGGGCTCCTCCTCCAGCATAAGATACAAATGGTGCTACAGGAAATATGCATGCCTGAGTGATGCTCTCCATAAGGCCCACTAGACGGACCAAAATATCCTAAAGCACCGGGGTGGCGATGAACCCCTCTGGGACCTAAGTTAGTCCTGATGGAACTATATAGGCTGGAACCGCATCGTCAAACTCAACTTGAGGCTCTACCGCTGGTGCATCTGCTCGAGCTCTGGGCTGAGCTCTGCCTCTGCCTCGATCCCTAGCACGCCCTCGGCCTCTGCCTTTCGCAAGAGCTGCTACTGGGGGCTTGGGATGAAAGTATCAGCTGATGAAGCGGTACGTGTTCTCACCATCTGCGAAAGAACAGAGTGAAAGTTCAATTAGCATTGAAAAATCAAGTTGCACGATATGGAAAGAATAGATGTGAAGTTTTCCTAAACCTTGTAGCCTCTGGGGATAAACACAGACGTCTCCGCACTGATCCCTCAGACTCTACTAAGCTTGTCCGTGAATTATGAGACCTAAGCAACCTAGAGCTCTGATACCAACTTGTCATGACCTGGATTTCTCACCCTCGGGATTCATGATGGAGCCTACTCGTGAAAGCTAGGCAAGCCGAGTGTTACAGATTTTATTACCCTTTTTCCTCAGCCCTTTAACAATTACGAGTTAACATATGATCAACAACAAAATAAAAGTGCGGAAAACAAAATTTAATAGTTTAACTTAATACAAATATGATTCAATAACAATAGTCCGCTCAGAACTGGTGTCACAATCTCACGGACTATCTAAGAATACTACAAATAGGGTCTGAACAAGGAAAAATACATGTATGTCTCTGAAACAAGTAAGAAAAAAAGGAAATAGGATAGAAGGGGACGCCAAGGCCTGAGGACATTTGCAGGACTATCTCGGGTCTCTGCTCGACTGAAGGCAGAAACCTCATTGTGGTCCAAATTCTCCAGCACCAGGATCTGTACACAGTATAGAGTGTAATGTCAGCATAACCTACCCCATGTACTGGTAAGTGTCGAGCCTAACCTCGGCGAAGTAGTGATGAGGCTAGGACAAAACTACCAAATAAACATGTGCAGTTAAATCATATACAACAAATAATAATAACAGAGACTAGTTAAAGATGGGAAGGGAGAACATACTGCGGGGAATATCAAGTACTAACAGAATTTCAGTAGAGAAGCATAAAGAACACCATAATTTTATATCAGCAAGAATAAGGAAAACAATAACAAGTGCATGACATTACCCTTCGTGCTTTTACTCTCGTTCTCACCATAAGAAACAATATTCACTTTTACTCTTTCTTGTTGCGGCGTACAACCCGATCCCAATCATATAATACTGTTGCAGCGTGCAACCTAATCCCAATGATATAATGATATTGCGGCGTGCAACCTAGCCCTACATGTCCATCCTTATTACTTCTTGTTGCGGCGTGCAACCCGATCCCATATAATATTATTGTGGCATGCAACCCGATTCCAATATACAAATCAACACCAATCACAAAAGAATCCCGGCAAGGGAACAATAGTATAACAACAATATTCCGGCAAGAAAAACAATATCATAAGCAATAACATCCCGGCAAGGGAATCATAAACGATAACATCCCGGAAAGTTAAACAATATCATAAACGATAACATTCTGGAAAGGGAAACAATAACATCCCGGCAAGGGAATCAACAATATAACTCATCTCGTTTCCACAATCACTTCACAACATAAGTCTCAATTTGAGCCAATGGTCAATTACCAAGAATACTTTCATAATCCTTGTTCAACATTCATAATTATCATATTAAACATGGACAATACATAACGGAGTCACAACAATCATAGTATAAGACTCACGGGCATGCTTGAAACCAATGTATAGATACTCGTCATCACACCTATATGTCGTACTCAACCTTAACACATAGCAAATAAGACCACAACTCCTATTCCCTCAAGCTAAGGTTAGATCAAACACTTACCTCAATGATACGAACACAATCAAGCCTCAATTACCGTTTTACCTCTTGATTCCACTTCTAATTCGCTTGTATCTAGTCACAATTTACTTAACAATATGAATAAATGCTAAATAAATAAATTCTAATGCATGAAAATAGGTTTTCTAATGATTTTCCCAAAAAGTCAAAACCCGACCTCGGGCTTGCTTGGTCAAAACCTGAGGTTTGAACCAAAAATCGATCACACATTCACCCACGAACATATATATATAATTTGTTTTAAAATCAAACCACAAATTGAGGTCTAAACCCCCAAAAATTAAAAATCCTAAGTTCTACACAAAATCACCCAATTTCCCATGAAAACCCTTGATATTGAAGTAAAATCATGTAAAAAGATGTTATAGATTGAAGGACATAAGTTAGAAATTACTTACTAATGATTTGGAGAAGAATCTTTCTTTGGAAAATCTCCCAAGAGAGTTCAAGGTTTGAAAGAGTTTGAAAAATGGATGAAATCCCGTCTGAAATCCCACTTATCAGGTGCAGATGTCGGAATTGCGACCGGGGTTTGCAATTGCGAACCTTTTGAAAATTTGTTTTCTTCGCAAATGCGAAGAAACTGTCACATTTGCGACCCATGATAATTCCTTCCATATTTGCACTTGCGAACCAAAATATCGCATTTGCGACCTCTAGCCCATCTGACAGCCTTCGCATTTGTGAAGAACATCTTGCATTTGAGAGGAAGGCTGGACCTGAGGTCTTCACATATGCGAAGCAAAAACTCTCTTTTGCGGTCCCTGAGTATATCTCAATTGCGATGCCTGATCTTGCAATTGCGAGATCATGGGCCTGCAACACATCAGAAATCTCCCTAAATCCAAAATCACTCTGTAGCCTTTCCAAAACTCACCCGAGCCCTCGGAGCTCCAAATCGATCATGCACGCAAGTCTAAAAATATCATATGCACTTGCTCGTACAATCAAATTATCAAAATAACATCAAAAACTACGAATTCAACCTCAAGTTCTTAAAATTACTCAAGAACATTGAAATTTCCATTTTCTCTACTAAAGGTCTGATTTATACCAGACGAACTACAATTCTTACCAAACTTCACAAATTCGACTTAATTATTATTTTAAACCTGTACCGGACTCCAGAACCAAAATACGGGCCTGATACCATCAAGAAAATGCATCATTTCACTTCTAAAAGCCTTTATATTTACCAGCAAATAATTTTCTTTAAAAATTCTTTTCTCGGGCTTGGGACCTCGAAATTCGATTCCAGGCATACGCCCAAGTCCCATATTTTACTACGGATCCTACGGGACCGTCCGATCAATGGTCCGGGTCCGTTACCCATAATGTTGGCCAAAGTCAACTTTAATCAATTTTAAAGGCCAATTTACTTATTTTACTTTAGATTTCACATAAAAGCTTTTTTGAAATGTGTCAGGACTGCTCACACAAATCGAGGTGAGATAAAAAGAGGTTTTTAAGGCCTCGAAACACATAATTTACGCTTAAAACGATTGATAACCTTTTGGATCATCACAATATTAAAGGTTGCGGCCAAAATATCACGGCTCGAATACGTCCAAATTCTGCAATTAAAATAGGCCTTCGAATTCTCAAAAAATTTATTAAATAAAGGCTACCCTCGACAAAACTATCAAACGATTTCGATAAAATCAGCCCTCGAAAAACCGTAAGTGGTATCAAATTATTCAAGTACGAACTCGTGCTAAGGCACTAAAACAAAGGGTTCCGATCGACACCGAACCCTCAAAACACCCAATGGGCAAAAAAATGCATGCCAAGGCATAAGCAAATTTTTACTAAGTCTACTAAGCCGAAAAGGAAAAATAATAGCCATCTCTTAGAGGCTATAATGGTCCGACCTAAAAGAGCCTAAGGGTCGATACACTTAGGGTTCGAGACTATTTTCTCACCCGATCAGAATCCAAGGGTTCGATTATCCTAAGGCTAAACAAATAATGGCTTGATCATAGCTCAGGACCTCACCATTATCCGGTAGGAGCCCATAAAAATCTATCCCTAAAAGTTTGAACTTATTCGAACTCGACCATGACAATTTCGAAAAAAACAACTAAGATAAAATCTCAAAACACACAGTTAAAAAAGAATGAAGTCATTACAATAATTTTATAAGGCATGAAATATCGAGAAAATATTCAAGGAAATTCTCCTTTTATATACTTGGGAAAAGATATATACAAGAGATCGAGGTAAGGTAACAAAAAAAAACAATACATAAAGAGGAAGGAAAATCCTATCTATGCACCGGACTGGTCTCTCCCTCGGGAGCAGCTTCCTCTCCGAGCCGAGCTTCATTATCGACCTGCTTTGGCTTCTTTTGGCATCATTATCATCATCGTCAGAGGAGATGAGAAACTTGGCATTGGCTTCGAGCGCTTTTGCTTGGGCTATCTCCTGAGGCCAAAACCTCGAGCATGGATCTCTTCGAGGGTCTCCCTCCGGGATTGACACTTGGCCAAATCACTGAACCGTTTCTCCCGGTTGGAGGCTTTCCTTAGTTCCATTTGATCAGCCTTGGCATCCTTTAGGTACACAACAACAGTCTTATTAGTCGTTACCTTCGTCTTCTCAACCTCGGCCCTGGCTTCAGCAAACTCAGCACTGGTTGCGGCAAGTTTGGCCTCGAGATCATCGATCTTCTTGGCCTGGGCTAGATTTTTTACTTTGACACCTCGAAGTTAGGTCTCAACCGAGGCCAATTTGGATAGAGCAGCCTCTTTCTCAACAGCGAGCTGGTCTATGTTTTCCTATCGGCCTTAACTTGATCAGTCTCCCCTCGAAGCTGCCTGATCATATCCAATTTTTACTGCAGCTGAGACGCTGAAGTGTTAGCCTCCACAGTGGGGTCAACTAGACCATACTCTTTCGAAACAACGGTTATCTGCTACACCTCCTTTTTTACGAGCCTTTACTATTTACTACACCTCGAGAAGGGATATAATAAAAGGAAGAAGTTTTTTCAATTTAAGGACAGTCGGAACGGGATTTATTTATTTAAATTTCAGAGTCGCCACTTGGGAAAATAATGGTGTCCCAAGTTACCGGTTTAATCCCGAACCGAGGAAAGTTTGACTCTGTTAACAGTCCGCGAACTAAAAATCCGGATAAGGAATTCTGTTAATCCGGGAGAAGGTGTTAGGCACTCCGGAATTTCGTAGTTCTAGCACGGTCGCTCAACTGTTGTATTTGTTTTTATCTGATTTATATGTTCTATTTTTTATGTGCATTTATTAATATTCCGCTTTATTATTTAATTTTTACAAGAATTGCAACGTCGTGAAAATGTATTTTAGGTCACACCGTACCAGTACGCCTGTGGCCTTTAACACATTTCGACTTCGTTGAGATTTGGATTTGGGTCACATAAATGTGCACCCGTATTAGGAAGGTAATGTTATTACAAATTGTGCCTAAAGTATCTACGTCTATGTTAACTTTGGGGAAAGACCGTGAAATTTACTAAACGGCCCTTCCAAATCTAAGATTTTTTTTATAACAATTTATTTGAGGGCCTCGCAATTGTGTATTTAAAGCGGCGAGGCTCATCTTATTTTTTATTAAAGGTCATACCTAAAGTATCTAGATTTTCTATTTTTTTGTTTTATTTCTAAAGGTCAATTAATTCATAAAATATGAATTCGAGTCTAGAATTCAAGTCCGAGTTTAAACAAAGGACAAAACCTTTTAGATTAAACTTGCTCCCTAACTCAAAATCCAATTTTATGTTTACAGATTAATCTTCCATATTCCTAATCATTTATTTTATGATATTGTTGTATTTGTGATCTTTGATCTTTATTCAATATTTTCGATAATATTTTTTAATCCTCTTTTATATTTAGCCCAATTTACAAATAAAATTGACAGTCCATTTTCAAATGCAGTTTTAAAATCAAATGAAGTAATTATACTTTTAGCAAACATTAGATTAACAACTTGATTCATAAATTGAATTGGGACAAATACCAAGCATTTCAATCTACAACTTTTTTTAATCTGAAATTTCCGTTTAAAATCTGGATTTTGTATACTTTTGAAAAAATGAATACCAAATATTTCGAACTCAATACTAAAACTACACTAAAATTTCTCGCAAGTCATTGATAACCTCCTTTGGGCTTAAATTTAATTGCAACTAAACTATCTATTAATGTATTACCAAATTTTAACCAAGTTGAATTGATTAGGACTGTAATAGGCCATTACGCTAAACCAGTGACTATCTAAACAATTGAAATAGCTATATTTGCAGTTATTAAATCTACTGTATCTAAATTAATAACTCTGCCATTACGATTACACCAGCATTTTTAGGAATGCACATAGCTGATTCTACTAGTGAACAAAACATCAATCAATTCATTTAATATTGCTAACCTTTACAGAACAAATTCATTTTTTATTTGTGTACAGCTATTGAAAACCTATAACTGTACTATTTTTTTATCCAAAATTCTGAAAACACAATATAGATATATTTCTCACGTAACATTCTAATGTAAACAAAATGACTCACGTTTAATTCAAACTGTTTAGATGTTCTCAAATAGTCTAGTCCAATTCAGTCCTGTTTTATTACAAAACAAAATCTATTCTACAAAATTTACAATACAATTGTTTGAAATGAAATGAGACTACAGTAAAGTTACATACAGCTTTATTTCATCATTTATTTTTCAATTGAAGATACGCAAGAGTCTAGATTCGGATGAATACCTGGAAACAGGAAAAACAAAAATCAACAGTAGACAGTTCTGGCAACAGCAGTAGACAGGAATCAACAGCAACTCCAAATTAAGTTCAAGCAGCCCAGAAAAATTTGAAAACTCTCAGCAAAACAAATTTCATTCCAAATCTAACTCAATCGGATCTAAACTTATTCAAAACTAACTAAATTTGAAATTAAGTTGAAGATTTTCAATGGACAGTAGCTAATCTGGATTTTTTCTGGAAAAATTTAAATTTGGAGAGAACTTCATATCTAAGAAAAAAATAAAAGATATTTTTGAGAGTTTTTAGTGTTCTAAAACTTATAGGGTTCAAAAACTTCCAAATTCAGCAGAATTACTGCCTATTTATAGGCCTAAATGGGAGGGCACTTAAATTTCAGTTATTTGCTTGTTAGTCCTTATTTATTTCTTTGTTAAACCTCCGATTTCTGACTTGTTGCACAAATTACTGTACTTATTCTATCAAAATTCTCATTAAAGCCCAATTTAGAATCTTCTATTTCCATAAAATTTCTGTTGTACCCCTACTTCCTTTTAATATTCACTGATTTAAGTAATTTTGCCATTTACCTATACCCAAACTACCCCTTAAGTTTCCTGAAATTACTACCAACCCATTATGATTTTCCAAAAGTACCCTCACTTCTTACTCAATATTGCTACCCTTAACCAAATCCTAAATCTTAAACAGCTATAACCAACAACTGATATTAATGAAACAAATAGAAATTGCAACAAAATTCATACAAAATAGAATTTGAGACACAAAACAGAAAAATTAACCACCAGTAATTGTCAATTAAATGAATAGACCATATTATTCTAATCAGCCAATAAAACAGAACTAATACTAATTAACAGAAATCTAAAACTAATCTATCAAAGCAAACTAATAATTAATCATATTAAACTAATGAGCAGGTTCATATATACTTATCTAAAAAAAAATTGCCAACATATTAATAAATTTGAATACTTTCAAAGCCTAATTTACTAACAGGAAACGAATTAACCAATCGCACCCATATTTGATCTCAAAAATAATAAGATTGTGAATTACCCATTACGGGTATACATCCATGAATACAAGATGAAGACACGCCTATTATTAACATGAAACTACGTTAATCTTATTCTCATATTAATAGCCTAGATATAAGTATTCTGCTAAACAGAAACATAGATGGAGAAAGAAAAGATCAAGAAAATCATTACATGCGCGATGAGAATAAAAAGAAAAAGCAGATGGCATAACTAACCGTAAAAATCTGAGGCGAATAGAGTCTTTATGAGACAATGGAGGTCTGCCTTCTTTCTTGGATATTTGAGGATTTACTGGTGATTTTAAGACTTGAAGCCTTCGTCACAGTACTGAGGATGTCAAAAAGGTGGGAGGGTATGAGTTTGAACATCGACGACGCCGTAGGCGGTGGTGGCGGCGCCTAGGGTTTGCGAGATTTGGGGCTTTGTGGTAGGATTTATGGGAAAAAGATTAGGGATTCGGAGAGAGGAAGGAAATGGGATTCTTTTGTCGTTGGTTTGGTCGGATATGGCGACCTGCCACCGCCGTGGGTGAATTCCGGCGGGCGGCAGGGGTACTGGTTTGAGGCGGGATCAAATGGAGATGATAACAGGGCTGGGTTTAGGGTTATGTTTGATTATTATGGTATAATGAACAGGCAGGGGTACTTGGGGTCGTTTAAGGGTGTATTGATATAAAACGACGTAGTTTGATTCTTGAACTACGTCGTTTGGGGCTAGGAAAGGTAGGCCGGGTATGATGCATTGGGCTGAGGGTTTAAGGTATTTCCTGATCTGATTTGGGCTTGGGGTGTTCTGGCCCAAGTTATTTTTCTTTTGTCTTTGTTTTCTTGAATTTTAATTCTTGTGTTTTACATTCATTTTTACTCTTGTTTT
>MU711438.1:10966-50990 GCA_026770625.1 Nicotiana glauca | reverse complement strand
TCCACTTGAGCCATAAATCCTTAAAGCTCTCCTTGGATTTCTGAGAGGAGCAATTTGAGGCAATGTTGTTATTGTTCTGAAACTGTCGCACAAAATCTTGAGCCATGTCACCTAAGATAGTCCATTTGCCAACATCATGATGATTATACCATTCTAAAGCTTCCCCAGTCAAACTCTTACCGAAGTATGTCACGAACAAATCATCTTTATCCCCAACACCTTTCATTTCATCACAATAAATCCTCAAGTGAGTTACCGGATCTCCAGTTCCATCGTACAAGTTAAAATTCGGCATTTCAAACCCCAAAGGCAAGCGAATGTCGGGGAACACAGAAGATTCTTTGTGAGACATGTTACCCAAGTCCTCTTTTGGCTTTATAGCTATTTCGTCTAGCCCTACTTTTCCTGTGACGTTTTCATTTTCATTATGAAGTTCCTCCCGGGGGGTTCTTCCCATATTCATTGTCGGGGGTACTGGATACGACATGAGACATTAGTGGTGGTGGGGGCGGCGCCTTTCCAGTTATCCAGGCTGATACATATCAGCCATGTGTTGTCTCAACATCCGAACTTCCTCGCTCAACCCATTATCCTGTTCACCCACCTGTTGTCGGGCACCAATACCAACCACATCAACCTTATTGTTGTTTGCCATCGCCTTTTGTTGTCGAGGAAAATTACCACCACAAACCAACCACCTTTCTGTACTGACAACATGAAACCACCGTGTTAGTGTTCGGGTATTTTTCTTTCCTTTTCTTTCTTGTTTTTCTGCTATTTATTTTCTTTTTGCCTTTATTGGTTTTTTCTTTTTTTTTCTTTTTCTTTTGGTTATGGTCGAATCCTATGTGGATTGCCTACGTATCATGACCCCGCATGAATCAGACCGAGCGTAGTTCTTGCAAATTGATGCAAAAATAAAGAGATGTTTATTTTGATTTTTTTTTTAAATTTGTTTTCTTTGAAGGAAAATTATAAAGACCGGCTTCAACTACACACTTGATGAAAAACTTTATATTTTGTGGATCGTGGGGCATTACTCCGTATCGCCACAGATTTCCACAAGACTAAAAATATTTTTAATATCAATTATGACTGTTTTTACAAAATTGTCCATGTTATGGCTCATTTTGGCAAAGTGGCTATTTTTGCAAAATTTTATTCAAGAAAATAAACTCGAAAATTTTCTCATCCTGGGGCTCAAGGGACATCGTTCGGCATCGCCACAAGCCAACAAAAGATTGAAGAAGTTTTAATGCCAAATATGGCTATTTCAGCAAAACCGGCCATGTAATGGCTTATTTGACAAAGTGATTATTTTTTTGTAAAGATGATAGATGACTCTAACTTGATTTTGTGGATACGGCCTTTCGACATTTTCGCGAGGGAATATTTCAGGGTTGTGCCCACAAATTATTTTAAAATGACTCAAAGTGGCTATTCTTGCAAAAAGGGCCTTCCGGCGTCCTTTAGAGGGACATTCGGCTTATTTCAAACAAGAATAGCATCACCCGACTTATTTATAACAAAATCAAAAAAATTGACATTTTTTGGCTATTTTTTGTAAAAGGTGTGGTTGGACCCGATGAGGGTTGCCTATGCATCTCACATGTGGTGAGAATCAAACCAGCGTAGTTCGGTCAAATTATTTTTAGACCAACTATTTTTAATTTTAACAATATCGACTTATTCCAACTATTTTTGATTAAAATTTTGATGGAGTTTCTACAGTATTTAGACATCGATAATTACTAAAATTGCTATTTTTCTCTTTTCTTTCCTTCAATTATTTAGCCGGTCAGCATAATAGCCCAAGACAAAGAAATGCAACATATAATCATGCCGGTCTTTTCATATTTAGGTCACCTGTCCTAGACAGACCCAACCTCTGTGTTGAGTCCCCTAAGTCAGATATGATGCAAATAATCATCCTAATTCTAGGCTCAATATCCTAGTTTTATGGTTCTAGACTGTGCACCCGAGCGGACGACTCGAATCGAGGAGGGGGCTACGTACCGGGGACCCGCGGGATCGTCCGGCTTAGTAACTTGTCCAGCCTCTTTTCTTATTTGGGTATCACACTAACAGAATGGGGAGTCTCAACCAGTAAGCACATCCCCGGAGGTAGGAAGAGAAGGGTTTTCGGCACAATTTTATATACAGTTCACGTAAAATCAAAGCGGTAAACATTTAGCACATTAATCAAGAACATATAGGAAAATCATATATAAACAAATACAGCAATTTAACTGAGCTCGAATTCTTAAACCTTGAACCAGAGATTCTGGGTTCGATCCCCAGCAGAGTCGCCAGAGCTGTCACACCTCCTTTTTTACGAGCCTTTACTATTTACTACACCCCGAGAAGGGATATAACAAAAGGAAGGAGTTTTTCCAATTTAAGGACAGTCGGAACGGGATTTATTTATTTAAATTTCAGAGTCGCCACTTGGGAAAATAATGGTGTCCCAAGTTACCGGTTTAATCCCGAACCGAGGAAAGTTTGACTCTGTTAATAGTCCGCGAACTAAAAAACCGGATAAGGAATTCTGTTAATCCGGGAGAAGGTGTTAGGCACTCCCGAATTCCGTAGTTCTAGCACGGTCGCTCAACTGTTGTATTTGTTTTTATCTGATTTATATGTTCCATTTTTTATGTGCATTTATTAATATTCCGCTTTATTATTTAATTTTTACAAGAATTGCAACGTCGTGAAAATATATTTTAGGTCACACCATACCAGTACGCCTGTGGCCTTTAACACATTTCGACTTCATTGAGATTTGGATTTGGGTCACATAAATGTGCACCCGTATTAGGAAGGTAATGTTATTACAAATCGTGCCTAAAGTATCTACGTCTATGTTAACTTTGGGGAAAGACCGTGAAATTTACTAAACGGCCCTTCCAAATCTAAGATTTTTTTTATAACAATTTATTTGAGGGCCTCGCAATTGTGCATTTAAAGCGGCGAGCCTCATCTCATTTTTTATTAAAGGTCATACCTAAAGTATCTAGATTTTCTATTTTTTTTGTTTTATCTCTAAAGGTCAATTAATTCATAAAATATAAATTCAAGTCTAGAATTCAAGTCCGATTTTGAACAAAGGACAAAACCTTTTAGATTAAACTTGCTCCCTAACTCAAAACCTAATTTTATGTTTACGGATTAATCTTTCATATTCCTAATCATTTATTTATGATATTGTTGTATTTGTGATCTTTGATCTTTATTTAATATTTTAGATAATATTTTTTAATCCTCTTTTATATTCAGCCCAGTTTACAAATAAAATTGACAGTCCATTTTCAAATGCAGTTTTGAAATCAAATGAAGTAATTATACTTTTAGCAAACATTAGATTAACAACTTGATTCATAAATTGAATTGGGACAAATACCAAGCATTTCAATCTACAACTTTTTTAAATCTGAAATTTCCGTTTAAAATCTGGATTTTCTATACTTTTGAAAAAATGAATACCAAATATTTCGAACTCAATACTAAAACTACACTAAAATTTCTCGCAAGTCATTGATAACCTCCTTTGGGCTTAAATTTAATTGCAACTCAACTATCTATTAATGTATTACCAAATTTTAACCAAGTTGAATTGATTAGGACTGTAATAGGCCATTACGCTAAACCAGTGACTATCTAAATTATTGAAATAGCTATATTTGCAGTTATTAAATCTACTGTATCTAAATTAATAACTCTGCCATCACGATTACACCAGCATTTTTAGGAATGCACATAGCTGATTCTACTAGTGAACAAAACATCAATCAATTCATTTAATATTGCTAACCTTTACAGAACAAATTCATTTTTTGTTTGTGTACAGCTATTGAAAACCTATAACTGTACTATTTTTTGATCCAAAATTCTGAAACAACAATATAGATCTATTTCTCACGTAACATTCTAATGTAAACAAAATGACTCACGTTTAATTCAAACTGTTTAGATGTTCTCAAACAGTCTAGTCCAATTCAGTCCTGTTTTATTACAAAACAAAATCTATTCTACGAAATTTACAATACAATTGTTTGAAATGAAATGAGACTACAGTAAAGTTACATACAGCTTCATTTCATCATTTGTTTTTCAATTGAAGATACGCAAGAGGCTAGATTCGGATGAATACCTGGAAACAGGAAAAACAAAAAGCAACAGTAGACAATTCTGGCAACAGCAGCAGACAGGAATTAACAGCAACTCCAAATTAAGTTCAAGCAGCCCAGAAAAATTTGAAAACTCTCAGCAAAACAAATTTCATTCCAAATCTAACTCAATCGGATCTAAACTTATTCAAAACTAACTAAATTTGAAATTAAGTTGAAGATTTTCAATGGACAGTAGCTAATCTGGATTTTTTCTGGAAGAAATTTAAATTTGGAGAGAACTTCAGATCTAAGAAAAAAATAAAAGATATTTTTGAGAGTTTTTAGTGTTCTAAAACTTATAGGGTTCAAAAACTTCCAAATTCAGCAGAATTACTGCCTATTTATAGGCCTAAATGGGAGGGAACTTAAATTTCAGTTATTTGCTTGTTAGTCCTTATTTATTTCTTTGTTAAACCTCTGATTTCTGACTTGTTGCACAAATTACTGCACTTATTCTATCAAAATTCTCATTAAAGCCCAATCTAGAATCTTCTATTTCCATAAAATTCCTGTTGTACCCCTACTTCCTTTTACTATTCACTGATTTAAGTGATTTTGCCATTTATCTATACCCAAACTACCCATTAAGTTCCCTAAAATTACTACCAGCCCATTATGATTTTTCAAAAGTACCCTCACTTCTTACTCAATATTGCTACCCTTAACCAAATCCTAAATCTTAAACAGCTATAACCAACAACTGATATTAATGAAACAAACAGAAATTGCAACAAAATTCATACAAAATAGAATTTGAGACACAAAACAGAAAAATTAACCACCAGTAATTATCAATTAAATGAATAGACCCTATTATTCTAATCAGCCAATAAAACAGAACTAATACTAATTAACAGAAATCTAAAACTAATCTATCAAAGCAAACTAACAATTAATCACATTAAACTAATGAGCGGGTTCATATATACTTATCTAAAAAAAAAATTGCCAACATACTAATAAATTTGAATACTTTCAAAGCCTAATTTACTAACAGGAAACGAATTAACCAATCGCACCCATATTTGATCTCA
Source organism: Nicotiana glauca (assembly GCA_026770625.1). NCBI lineage: Eukaryota > Viridiplantae > Streptophyta > Magnoliopsida > Solanales > Solanaceae > Nicotiana > Nicotiana glauca. Next base: position 45,787 of record MU711438.1, on the reverse strand, counting down.
AAAATAACAAGATTGTGAATTACCCATTACTGGTAGACATCCATGAATACAAGATGAAGACACGCCTATTATTAACATGAAATTACCTTAATCTTATTCTCATATTAATAGCCTAGATATAAGTATTCTGCTAAACAGAAACATAGATGGAGAAAGAAAAGATCAAGAAAATCATTACATGCGCGATGAGAATAAAAAGAAAAAGCAGATGGCATAACTAACCGTAAAAATCCGAGGCGAATAGAGTCTTTATGAGACAATGGAGGTCTGCCTTCTTTCTTGGATATTTGAGAATTTACCGGTGATTTTAAGACTTGAAGCCTTCGTCACAGTACTGAGAATGTCAAAAAGGTGGGAGGGTATGAGTTTGAACATCGGCGACGTCGTAGGCGGTGGTGGCGGCGCCTAGGGTTTGCGAGATTTGGGGCTTTGTGGTAGGATTTATGGGAAAAAGATTAGGGATTCGGAGAGAGGAAGGAAAGGGGATTCTTTTGTCGTTGGTTTGGTCGGATATGGTGACATGCCGTTGCCGTGGGCGAATTCCGGCGGGCGGCAGGGGTACTGGTCTGAGGCGGGATCAAATGGAGATGATAACAGGGCTGGGTTTAGGGTTATGTTTGATTATTATGGTATAATGAACGGGCAGGGGTACTTGGGGTCGTTTAAGGGTGTATTGATATAATACGACGTAGTTTGATTCTTGAACTACGTCGTTTGGGANTTTTTTTTTTTTTTTTTTTTTTTTTTTTTTTTTTTTTTTTTTGTTGTTGTATTCTAGTTTTCCTTTGTATTTTTTTTTTGTATTTTCTATTTTTGTAGCTTGAATTTATTAAATTTGTTAAACTAATTAACTTTTAATTATGGCAATTTTCAATTAAAGCACAAAAAATATTATTTTGATTTTTCCTTAAATTGTTAAAATAAATTAATACCTACTATATATGAAATTAATTTTTAAATGCAAATGCATATTTTTTTGTATTTTTATTTGATTTAACATGCACAAATAACATGCAAACAATCAACACAAAATTCACATAAATTGTAAAAATAAGAAAAAAATTGTTTATTTGAATTTTATGGGAATAAACTCATATATAGGGTAAAAATCACGTGCTCACATCTGCTTGTATAGCTCGTCCTCATTTTGTCGATCTTTGGCCAAGTCTGTCCAAAGGTCCTTGAGCTCTTCCTCCTTTTTGCTGCAAAGGAGCCTCAGGACCTTCCCTTCTGCCTAAGACTTCTTGAGCTCGGCCTCACATTGGCTCGGCTCGGCCCTAAACCGGGTAATGGCCTACGTAGAAAAAGAGGTATTAGTTAGAGTAAAGGAAGAAGAAAGAATTGCAGCAATAAGATTTAATACTTATCCGAGCAAAAAGACAATGAGCCTCTTCGAAGAGGTAGAGGCATCGCTGAGGTCGGCAGCACTATCGACCCTAGTAAAACAATCCCAGAAATGATCTTCTTCACCGGGGACTCCGCTCGGGTCAGGCATTTGCAGGGCTTGAGCTTATTTTATTGCCTCCTTAGAATAAGATGGTAGAAAAGAGAAGTGACCTATTGTCATGGCCCCGAGCAAGTCGCTCAGGCCGCTCTGTTTGGCCTCGGGGGTCTCGGTACTTGCCCCCTTTGGTGTACTTGTTAAAGGCAGGGTAATGATCTCGATCTCAAGTGATTTGGGGGATTTGCCCACATTTTTCTTCAGAGCCTCCTCTTCACGAGACAAGGTTTCAGGTTTAGGGGACTTGACGGCCTCAAGTGGCTCCCTGGTTCGGGTCACCAACGTTGATTCTTCGCTCTCGTCCTCCTCTTTGTCATTCAGTTGATGGATTGAGTCCATGTTCACCTGATTGAGTTTCCTCATTTTCCTCCGAGTAGGGGCTCTCTTATCTTGGGGTTCTTCGAGTTTCGAAGCCCTTTTTCTCTTGTTATCTTTCTCCGATTTTGGAATCGTGTACCAAAGCATATTAACTATACACAAAAGAAGGATGAATTTGGTCGAGGGTGACTTGGTATCTTTTGCAGAAGTCGATCACGACTGAACCGAGGGGACCCAGTGTGAAGGGGTAAGTGTAAACACTTAGGAACCCCTCCACATAAGTTGTAATGCTCTCCTCGGGGTCGGGGATCTGTACCACGACCTCGTCCCCCCAACCACATTCTTTCTTCATGGCCTTGATGTATTTCTCCGTTATCAGGCAAACATATCTCGATACATGCTCGCATCGCCCGGGAATCAGGGGGATTTTCGACTCTAAAGTCTTTCTTTATAACGCAAAGGCCGGGAATGATCTCGTGAAGGGCCAGCGCTTTATCACCGGCCGGCTGGGAAAAGGAGGAGGAAGCTTTCTCTTTTTGAGGAACGGTTTTAGAAGTTTTCGTCATTGATTCAAAGATATGGAGAAGGCGAAGTTTTATGTTCTCTAGCACTAAAAGAACGAGAGCTATGAGTAATAAGAGAGAAGAGATGAGAGAGGGAGATATACAAGGAGTTTAGAGATGGAAGAAGATTTAAGTAAAAATTTCCAAATTTGAACCTTGTATTTATAGGCAAGCGGTGATGATTTGACGGCGCTAATGGCTTACCACCACTAGCCAAGCATTTAATGTTTTGGGAAAGCGAACCAACGGGACGTTTCGGTCACCTCGAATGCCTACGTCACCGGAATGACATCATCATCAAGGACTCCGAAAAATCGAGGCTCGCGCCGTTTATTATCATTTTATTTTAAAAAATGCGGGGACTTTGTATACAGTCAAAATCATATGTCCCCTATTTTGTAGGCACGAGAGGTCGCATCGAGAACAAGTTCAATATCGACCGAGCTCGAGCTCGAAGGCAAAATACGAGGCTCGAAGATCTAAGTGCTCGAGGAACATCGGAGCGAGTATGACCAACCCCGAGATGATGCCATTATGGGTTTGTAACAGAAAGAGCAAGATTCCCGCCTCGACTCCAAGATCATGGCGTAAATTCCGAATAGATTTGTACGAGTTAGTACGAATCTGTACTAGGCGGTTAGACAAATGTCCTAATAAGATTTCTTACTATAAATAGAAATGTACCTTATTTAGGATTTCCCTACTATATAAAAGGGACCTCAATCATTTGTAAGCATCATTAATCATTGGCAAAAGAATATACTCTCTTACTTTCTTGCTCACTACTCATCAGAATTGTCTCTTAACTTTATTGTTTTTGTGAACCTACCTCGAGGCCATCTCAGCTCGAGGTCAAGATTGGCTTAAACACTAGTTTGACTCAACTTATTTCCTTAGCTTTACACGTTTGGTTTTTTTGTTATTAATTAGTATTGAATTAAATCACATATCTTTAAAAACATAAACAAGTTTAATTGTTACTCGTATTTTCGAGGTAAACAATCTCTAATAATGGAAGGGCAAGTTTAAATCTCTTCTATTTTTAGTATGTGTTAAGATAATATCCAACTCTTGCTGATATATTCTTTCACTAATCCGTTCTAACAAAATAACACCTGAGCCCATATGTTCACCCCTTGCTAGGAGAAACTTTGACCTTCCATAGTTTGACATTTAATGTGATAGGGGAATCATAATTTAGTCTATCAAACTTATTGTAGCATATTATACCACTTAAATTTTTTAAAATTTAGGCAGAATATGAGGTCCAAGCAATAAGAGCTTGACATTGTAAATGGTTTCTTCCTCTTCCATAAGACTTTTTGGCTTTATCTACTTTCAACTAGTGTTTTACCTAAATGAGATGAAGTTCACCAGTAATAAGGTTTTCGCTTAATAGTACATATCAAGAATGCACTCCAAAATTGCAGTGCATTAAGCATTACCAGAAAGTTCGCACTGCAGTAAGCAAATTGCCAGAAGTATGCAGCAACTTGTGTGTCTTTAACTTGAAGATTCCTGCACTGCAGTAAGCATCTTTTTCAAACTCCATTACTTACTCTAATAAAATATTCCGCACACATCTTAATATTCCGCACATTCTGTTCTCTTTTGCTTGCGGAATTTCCAACTTTACAGACATGAAAAGAATTTGAAGGTAGAATGAGCTCAAGTATACCATTTGCTAGTTATGTCAAACTGGCCTTGCTAATAAAGTAGCAGCTTAAACAAATACTCATACAAACTAATCACTTTCAGGCGAATTGTAATTTTGTAAGTATGAGATTTAACAACTTACATAAGTTGTGACCTGCATGTATTCTTCATGGGACAATCCCATATAAAAGAAACAAAATTTCTTGAATACTACAATGTGAGTGGCAAAATTTTTTATAGTCACTCAGTTGAAGGAAATCCTAGCAGTAAAAAAGGCAAAACATAGAGCCAGATAGTCACAAGCAACAATAAGCAAATTATCATCTCCTTGCAGCAATCTTGAGCAGAGGACATACAATTCCCTGTATCTGTTGCAATGTCTGTTGTACTCTTATTTCCTCCTCAACATCTCGTTTAAGATTCCTAATGTGACCTCTCAGTTCATCTGAAGACTTAATATCTTCAGTTCGCATCTCAATAACTTTCTTTGTCAAGCCCATCAAGAACCTTGAAAATCTAGGCATGGTCGAGTACCTCTGCAGAAACCTCAGAAGCAAACCAAGTTCCTCAGTTTCCAAGTTTGACACACACCTCAACAACTTCTTCCTAGCAACCAATTCCTCCATAACAGCAACCACATTTTCCGGGTTCTTCCCCCTCAAAGCAGCTACCAAAGCATCCTTATGCATAAATTTCTTCAACAACTTATCATGCTCCGCCACCTTAATCTTCTTGGGCTTCTTAATCAAGTAATCCCATTCGGATGGCTTCTCATTCTGCCCCCGCTGAAAATACCTGAAATAAGATGGTCTCAACACCCGCCTCTGAGGCTCCTCCACTGGAGCAAATCCACCACCAAAACCCCCAAGTTCCAAACTTTCACTATCCTTCACCTTTCTCCTACCAATATACATTGTCCCATTTGACGCCCCAATCACCCTCGTAGAACAATCCGGGGAAAACCCAACAGACATTAGAGGATTAGGAAACCTCATCGAATGAGTAATCTTGAACTTAGCATAATCAAAAACCTTCAAATATCCATCCAAAGACACACTCAAAATCCGATACTGCTGGGCCTCCTCGCCACTCTCCTTCCCAATTTTACCAACACAAATTGAAGTCACAGTCTTGTTATGACTCTCCATTGTATATAACAACTTCCCACCTCCAAGAACATCCCAAATCTTCACAGAATTCCCACCAGCAGTAGCAACTAACCCACCAGATGGCAAGTAAATCACATCCTCAACAGGCTTCCCATGATCAAACTCCATCACGGAACCCGAATTTAAAACCCTAACATCCCAAACTTTCACCCTATGATCATAAGAACCGGAAACAAACATATCATCACTAACCGGCGAAGCATCCCCACACCTCACATAATCCTTATGCCCTAAAAGATCGTAAATATTGGATTCAGTAGTAATATCCCAATACTTAACAACAGCATCATCACCACCGGAGAACAGGTGGAGCTTATCGGCACGTGGGTAGCGGACAATACGAACGGGTCGGGTATGGCCGCGAAGACGACGGAGAGGGACACGGGATTTAAGGTCAAGAACCTGAACGGCGCCTGAAAGGTCACCGGCGGCGATGAGACGACCATCGGAACGGAATGAAGCGGAGGTGACAGTGTCTTTGAAGGCGGAGGAGATGGTGGTTTTGGGTTCGAGAGTTTGTCCGGAGAAAATGGAGACGGTGGCGGAATGAGTGGCGGCGAAATCGTGAGGGCATATCGGGGAAAATGATAGGGAGGTGATTGCAGAAACTAGGGTTTGGAATTGAAGGTCTTTAGGGGTTTTGAATGATCTCCAGTACTTGGATTCAGGGGTTGGGTTAGTGGAATTCGCTGAAGTCGGTTTTAATTTGGGCTTCACCGGAAAAGTTCTTGCTATGGATTGATTTTCTGTCATTGTTTTAGCTCTCTGCTATGCAAATGAACTTTGGCCGAAGAAATTTAGGGTTTAAGGGCACTTCCTTCTTTATTGTGATTAGGGTTTATGAACGAATCTCAGAGTAGTAGAGAATATGAGGAGCGGGATACCCGACTTTAGTCAAAAATTATACGTATATATTTTATTTTTTTAATTGTAACAATTAAATTAAATTGTTGAATTTAATGTAAATGTGGTACGACTAAATATCTTTCCTATGTCACCTACTAATTAAACTTTTGACCTATATGGGTTACAAAGTATTTGAAAAAGAAAATCGAAATGCCATGAAGTGGTTTACTTGTTCTTTTGATGTTTAACAAATAATCTGATAAAAGTTACTTTGATTCAAAGAAATGAGAGAAAAGTATTGTTGAGTTTTAAGGAGACATGTTGTTTGAATTTAATATATTCGTTGATGATTTAAAAATAATTCTTTTCTCTTTTGCATGTATTTATTCTTCTACTTTTTTATTCTTTGAACAATAATGTATTCTATGTCAAACTTCTAAAATCAGCTTATTTTGAAAAGTGTTTTTCTCAAAAGTGTTTTTTTTTAAACTTTTGGTAAGGAGTAGCTTATGTTTGGCTAATTCCTTTTGAGCAGTAATTAGTATTTGACCAAGTTTTGAAAGAGTATCTTAAGTTAGCGTTTGGACATAGATTTGATTGAAGTTTGAAAAAAGAGTTTTTGAAGTTATGTTGAAAAATAATTTTTGGAAGTTGAAGTTGTGTTTGAACATGCATTTTATTTGGAAAAAAATTGAAGTTCGTGAGTAGAAGAAAATTTTTTACTCAAAGAATGCGCTAGACTAGTTTTTGGGAACTTGAATTTTTTTTTTTTTTATTTTCTCAAAAATTGATCATATTTTATGAACAAACGTGTTTTAAATTATTTTTAAAAAAAAAACAACAAGTAGCCAAATTTATGGCCAAAAGGGAGCTAAAGCTGTATTTTTCTCAAAAGTACTTTTCGAAAAAAATGTCTTTGGGAAGAAACTAATTTTTTTAATTATCAAAAATTGATTCAGCTTCTACCCAAAATCACTTTTTTCTCCTTCTAAAAACTTGGTAAAATACCTTAACTTTAAAAAAGATATTTCTGGCAAAAAAAGTACTTTTACTAAAATTAAGCTTGGCAAACAGGTTATTAGACTCGATTTATTTTGTATTTACAAATTAAGATGTTTGGCCTGGATATATATTTGATTGTTAAGATCTTTTATCTAAATTTAGATACTGAATATTTAAGATTTTTCTATATCTAATTATGTATATTTGTCTTTATTTAAAAAAAAAATACATAGATGTATATTTGTCTTTGTTGTTGTTAATCATCTTTTTCTTCGGTCAAAAAGATCCTTAAGCTCAAATTTTAAAAATTTGAAGGTGATGTGAGATATAGGTATGATTTGTAGTATTAATATAAATCAATCCTTCATAATCACTAATCTCTACTCAAAATGTAAACACGATTTTATAATTATGCTCTATGTTAAATTTTATCTGTTTGTTGTTAAAAATCTATTTAAGGTTATGATATTATTGGAGTCAGGGGTGTTCATGGATCGGGTTGGTTTGGTTTTTATTAAAACCAAACCAAACCAACTACATCGGATTGGATTGGTTCGATTTAGTTGGGTTTTTCGAGTTTTTTCGGGTTTTCTTGTTATGTGAATATTATTTCAAACTTACTTTGTTAAACTTTTTATAAGTAAATATATGTTTAGTAAAAATTAAAAAACTTGACAAACATATGATCTATTTAAATATTTTTATGGTAGTATTTCGTTAATAATACATAATAGTTATCTTTTGAGCCCTCTGACAATAATTTTTCGTTGATGTATACTTATAAGGTTAAACGAATTTAATAATTAAACATAAAAATCAATATGATACCTAATTAGTGATAATTTCTATTTAATTTTATATTATCAAAATACCACTTCAAATTTGAAAAAGATATAAGAATTTAATAAATTTTGATATATGAACAAGGAAGAACAAAGAAATTGACGCATTTCAGTATTACTTGATAAGAAAGTGATCATATAACCCATTATTTAAGGTTAGTAAAAATAGAGTACTTCATATTCTATTAAATATTAGATTCCATAAGAGAATCCTAAATATTTTTAGAATTTTTGTAAAGAAAATTCTATATAAAGTCTTAAAAGTATATATAAAAATTATATATTTATATGTCGGTTTGGTTCGGAATTTTTTACTCAATACCAAACCAAATCGAACCAAACCTAGTCGGATTTTTTAATCGGTTTAGTTTGACTTTTCGGTTTGGTGCGATTTTTCGGTTCGGTTTGTACACCCCTAATTGGAGTAGTTACTCGTTAAAGCAAGGTTAGATAGGCAATTCAGGCTAGCCATTATTGTATCGGCGGAACCGATTTTAAATCTCGTGTTTATCTTAAATAAATTATTAATTATGTACGAATTATTAATTTAAAATTCTGTAAATAAAACAAACTAGAATCTCTAAACAAGCTTCAAATTTTGCTCCATACCGGCGATTATACCAAACCATATTAACTTACTATAGTTAAGCGATTTAATAAGGTGACAATGCATATAACTGATCATGGTTAAGTTGTAGAAAAATTGCGTCGAGAAAATAAAATCGAGACTGAAAAATATCACAACAATCGTAGTATTTTATTTCAAATAATATGAGTGTACAATCTCTATGAATCCTATGATCCTCTTTTCCAATAGTAAATAAATTCAAGGGCATGTGAGCTTATCTTGAATATGTAATTGTCACCACGAACGATGATCGTGTTCTTGAGCTTTAGCTTGATTGCTTGAACTTTACCTTGATTTGTTCTTCGTTCTTGAGCTTGAACTTGATTTATTCTTCGTTCTTGAGGTTTAACTTGATTGCTTGGAGCATGAAACTTGTGGAGGAATTTGCAGTGTTTGATCCACGAGCTCTTTCTTGCTTCTTGTTATAACTTCATGTGTCTTTTCTGAGCTATGAAGACCCCTATTTATAGTTGTGGGAAAGAAGAGTTATGATAATAACAAACTCTTTTCGACCAATCAAATCGAAATGTGACAAGGCCGCATTTGATTGGCCAAAACATATCACTTGCACATATGGCGCGATTTCATTGGCCTTTTAATGTGACTTGGCATGCCTTACCATTTTGACATGTAGCACGATCCTATTGGCTCTTCCGCTTGACTTGGCGTGCCATGTCATATGACACGTGGCACCAACCTAGGCCCCTAGGAAGATGATATATTGGACCTAATGAAATGCGCTCGTCATTTATAGCCCAACTAAATGAGCTAACCCAATGAATTTGCACTTATTTATTTAATTCATTTATATTGAATTATGTAATTAATCCAATTATATTAGCCTAATAAATTTTGTTTGGACTACAATATCTTGAATTTAAATCTAAATCCAATAAATTTTATATGCCTACAAATATTCCCTACTTCAAGACTAGTTTGGAGGTAGATATACTAAACTTCGAGGGCTAGGCTTGAAGTAATAGTAAATACGTCCCTCTTATTCTTGTTGTATTCCAACATATCTCATGTACGTAAGTGATTCTGCTGTAACTTAGCTCCAAAACTATTTCAATTTGACCCAATCCCTTTAGCCATATGATTTCCCCTTTTTCCAATCCTAACTGTCATAGTATTAGGATTTGCATGGATATTGGAATCCTTTCTAAGGTCAAACAGTAATTGTAGAATCCTTCTCAAGAACTAATTGTAGAATTCCCACATCGACAAATAACGAACTACTCATGCTTCTCAAGTCTATATAAATTCATGTGCTCGTATTTGTTGAGCATTAATTCGTAGAATTTATAAGCCATATTGAGTCTAGTTTTGCAAACTCGGAAGCATTGACGTGAAGGTAATTTCTTCTTTTTTTCTTGTGCTTTGTTCTTTGTTTTATTTTGTTGTTTTTCTTTACTTTTTGTTCTTTTTTTTAGGCCAAGAATAGTAGGACGAGCCCTTGCATGAAGATGGTGATTTTAGGGTGTGGGGGGGATGAGTACTCATCCTCTCACACCATATCGGAGATATTACTCTCAATGTGGCTCGACTATCGGAGAGATTACTCTCAAAATAACCCGACTATCGGAGAGATTACTCTCAATGTGGCTCGACTATCGGAGAGATTAATCTCAAAATGACCCGACTATCGGGGAGATTACTCTCAATGTAGCCCGATTATCTCAGACTATCGGAGAGATTACTCTTAATGTGACGCAACTATCGGAGAGATTACTCTTAATGAGGCTCGATTATCGGAGAGATTACTCTCAAAATAACCCGACTATCGGAGAGATTACTGATAGGTTACAAGTACCTTGGGCATAGGTACTTTACTTTATGTTTTGATTATCTAACAAACTTACCATGCAGAACCAGATAAGGAACCTGTTACACATTTACAAGACCTCAAGATCACAAAGTTTCAGGTTGGGATCCAGCGTGGGATACAAATCAACTCTTCAGAGAGGAAAGAACAACTAAGGAAACAGGTTCCTACCAGTTTCCGAGGAGACTGTATGAAGTCAACTCTCCAGCAGGAAAGTTGCTGCATGCACACGCTACTTCACAGGAACAATACAACAGTCAACTTTCTGTGGAAGGCTTTTTACCTACCTTTCTTACATCATTGTAAGTGATGTCACACACGTATAAATACAATCAAGGAAGGTAAAATAACTTACTTCATGAGAGAACCAGATAAATGATCTGAAGCATGCTTGGTACGATCACTCAAGTTAATCGACTCAAGATAATCTGGACAATGAGCCTTTGGATTAAAAGGAACCAGATTAGGGACCTGATACCTTGGTGTTCCCCCTGACAGAAGTATAAGTCTAATGTACAGCTAGAAAGCAACTGCAAAAAGTGAATGCCTGCAACTGTACACACAATAGTTCAGCAGACATTGCAGCAGTCACTTCTCAATGAGATGAAGCATGTACTAACCAAGACTTGACATCACTAAGGTGATATCTTTTGTAGTATAAACCTTATGCAAGGCACAAGATTCAGGTTCCAAGGCTTGCAAAATCATAAACGAAAATCCTCTCTCAAGTGCAAGAACAACCTCTCTCAAGAACAAAGCTGCTTCAACCTCAAGGACCGGATCCAAGATTGAAGATATCTTAAGTCTTTAGGTTTGTTGAGTATTTTTTATTTGTTATTCATTGTAACTCCTATCTTGCTTTTTAGAAGTTGTTTTTAGGAAACCCAAATTCGTAAACTCTCCAGTTTATGTTGTGACTAGGCTTAGTCATAAGTTAAAGTCTTTGTAACTAGAGAGTTATAAAGTGGCTTGTAATAGTATTATTACAAGTTAGAGTGATTGAAGTATTTATAATAGATTTATTACAAAGTGGCTTGTGGTGAGAGTATCACAAGTTAGTCAAAGTGTTTTTGTAACTAGAGAGTCACAAAACGGCTTGTGGTGAGAGTACCACAAGTTAGTTGAGTTGAATCATTTGTAATAGAGTCATTACAAAGGGGATTGTAATAAGTATTGCATGCATGGGCAAAAAGAAGTTTGATCCGCCCGTTCTCTCATTATAAGGGACCCAAGCTGGTTTGGGTTCCTAAGTCTAATCATTGACTTAAGTGTGCAAGGAACAGTGAAAGGGAGCAGTCAATAGTGGCACATGGATAGCGACTGCTCAAAGCTCATAATTGGAAGAACAAATAATTTCCTTTCACTGAAGGCCCTGCAAGGAAGGAGTTTATCTTTTAAAAATGGAAAGAAGAGATACATTCTAGGAGTTGGAAGGGTCGAGAACAACATGAGTCTATTGAACAATAGAGTACCTGGTCCTCTACGAGATTCTGCTGGGTATTTCCCAAATCTGTGACGAGGGGATCTTGGTTGTCTGAGTGCTGTTAATGATAATGCTGAGCTATGGCATAGAAGGCTGGGTCATGAAAGTTTCACGCTACTGAACAAATTAGTCAAGAAGGACCTGGTTCATGGTCTGCTCAAATCAAGCTTCAAGGATCATAGGGTATGTGATGCATATGTAAAAGGAATACAAGTCAAATTCTCTTTCATGCCCAAAAATGAAGTTAGTATCTCAAAGCCACTTGATCTCCTCCATATGGATATATATGGACCTATGAGGATGCCAAGTAGAGGAGGAAAGAGGTACATATTCTCGTTAGTATGGATGATTACTGCAGATTTACATGGACTTTGTTCCTCAGAACTGAAGATGAGACTTCAGCCGACATAGAGGAACCTGGTCCCTCAATCAAAATATCTGAAACAGAAAACAGAGTTATGGATGTTGTAAATGGAACTCCAGTTGCTGAGAAATTCAAACCAAATCAAAAACAAGAAATTCACTTGCCTTCTCAGCCTTTCTCTCTCAAATAGAGCCTAAGAATACCAAGGAAGCATGGAAAGATGTTGACCGGATTACAACCATGCAAGAAGAGCCCCATCAACTTAAGAAGAACAGTATGTGGAACCTGGTTCCACGACCTGCAGACAGAACTGGCATAGGAGCCAAGCTTCTCGTGCTTGGTGTGAAAGGCTGTCAAAACTCCTTCTAGAAAATGGCTTTACAAAAGAGAAAATTGACAACACTCTTTTTCTTAAGAAATCGGGAAGGAACCCACTCATTGTGCAGATCTAAGTTGATGGAATCATCTTTGGAGCAATTGTTGACTCCCAATGTGAAGAATGTGCATAACTTATGGGAAGTGAGTTAGAAATAAGTACGATGGGGGAACTGAATTTCTTCTTACATTTACAAGTAAAGCAAGAAGCTGCTGAAGAGATTTGACATGGAGACATCAAAAATCATTGACTCTCCCATTGCCATTGCTACTTGTCTAGACATGGATGAACCCGGTTCCCCTATAAATTAGACCGTGTATAGAGGTATCATAGGGTCACTTCTGTAGCAAACCAGATATTGTTTTTAGTATGGGTCTGTGTGCCGGGTTTCAATCCAATCCAAAATAATCTCATCTGAAAGTTGCCAAAAGAATCCTAAGATATCTCAAAGGGATGGAGGACCTGGTTCTCTACTATCCATCGATTGATAACTTTGACTTGATTGGATATGATGATGCTGATTATATTGAATATCTGGTGGATATAAACAACACATCTGGACGGACACATTTTCTGAGGTCATGCTTGATCTAATGAGGTACAAAGAAACAAACTATGGGGATCTTCCTACTACTGAAACCGAATACATGGTTGTTGCTTCTTGTTATGCTCAACTAGTATAGATCAAGTAATATCTTGAATACTTTGGTGTATTTACAGCTTGAACTCGGTACAACACAAGAGGACAAAGCACATTGTTGTCAGACGCCATTTTCTCAGGGACAATGTTGAAAAGATTCTGATTTGTATGATGTTCTGGAAGATGAAGGATCAGGTAGCAGACATCTTCACCAAGGCTCTGAGCAGGGAATATTTTAAAAGAAATCATCTAGAGCTGGGGTTGATCAAGCTCAACTAAGGACCTGGTCCCTCGTGATTGGCTATGTTAAGAAGGAAAGGTACAATGCTAAAAAATGTTTTTCGGCAACATCTAAATAAAATCTATACTGTTACAAGTATACACATATGGAAGTTTCAGGAAAAAACAAGTAAGAGTGACGTTGCACTTTTAGGAGTCTTTGCTCAAAATTTTCAAAAATCGTCACGGAACCTGGTTCTTGTGACTCAGGTTAGTAGTCTCTTAATTACTTATATGCCTTTTTAAGTTGCTAAGGTGTCATATCATTAATTTGTTTCTGCCTTTCTCCTACCTCTCCTTCTACCTTTTGAAGTCCAAAATGTTAAACCTTTTCTGAACTGACACGTTACCCCAAAAAAAGGCATTTCTCTATCTTACACCCAAATAAAACCTATTCTTTTCTTCAAAACCAAAATCAACCTTATCTCAAAATAATCCTTCTTTCCAAATATGCCAGAAGTGAACCCAACTCTCTCACTTCCAAAAAAACCAAACTCCATCAGAATCAAAACCCCAAGAACTCTTTGGTAGATTTTGATAGAAGTTTAACTGAAAGGGAATAGGGTGGATCTAATATTCTAGAGAGCGAGGCTGAAGTTGTGGTTGGATTTGTGGAAGTCTTTAAGGATGGAGAAATTGGTGAATATGAGGACTGAATGAGGGACTTTATCCCTTAAGTCCTTCTCATGAAGTCAACTTTAATGATGATCTTTTTCTCTTTGAGTTATGTGTTTAAACGAACTTCTGATCCAGTAAAGAGGATTGAGCAAAGTAGGCTGATTAAAGATGAAGTGGTGTAACCTGCTAATGTGGTGACTGTGGAAGAGAGAATGAAGTGGAAAATCTCCATTTGTGAGAAATAATTTTTAAAAAATGGAGAAAAGAGAGTTGGCTGAGAAAGATGCAGCAGATGATAAGGGTAAACACATTGAGAAGAAAAAGTTGGAGACATGGTTGCTCAGGGATAGAAAGGGTAGTGTAAGTGAGGAATCTGGTTCCTTACAGAAGCAAAAGGTTGAGCCATTAGGTTTGGAGGGAGAAGGTGTTGAAGTCTCAAAAAGTGTTGTAAGGCAGAATGTTGACTCTGATATTGCTAAAAAGTTGAGTTACTTCTTGACATTGTTGAATTCCACAAATAGAATCACATCTGTGTTCCTCCAAGTCCCAATGTTTCTGAAGAAGAAGTAAAAACTTATATGTTTTACATGATACTATGATGCCAAATATACATGGGACTGAGTTCTTGATGAGAGGAAGCTTGGGGAGATTCTTGGTGATCTAATTGATGGTTTACTCAGATAGGTTGAGAACCTGGTCCTCGAGGACCCTTGGCAGAATAGAATGCTAAGTTGCAGGGTGAGAATGAAAGATTGAGGAAACAAGTGGAGGAACTAAGAGAGTGGATGATCATTGACCAAAGGAGAGTAAATGAACGAATGGACAAGCTCATCAAGGCCTTAACCCCTTACTTTTCCTACTGCCCAGTGATCCATGTCTTTCACTCCTTCCAAATTCCTTTGAATCCTTATCTTCTTTTGATCCCTACATTTGATGACACCGGTACTTCAATGGTTTAAACTATCATATTATGTATTGTTGAAATTACTGTGCTTTTATTATAATTACTCCACTATGGGCAATCACTCTATTTTGTGCACTAACATTCACATGTTGTTCTTGTTATTGTTTATGCTATGTTGCCCAAGTGGCCTGAGTTAATGTTGCTGAACTTCTTTTTGGTGGTGCTTCTTCTGTTATTATTTTCGATGATACCAAAAGGGGGAAGTTATATATATGGGTGTGAAAGTTAGCTCTTCTTGGTGAAAGATAGTTGTGCATGAAAGGTAAACAGGTGTCAACATGGGGGAGGAACTGAATCAAATTGATATGTTGTGTTGTGCATGAAAGATGGCTCTTCTTTGTATGGGGAATGTTGATGATAACATATTGATTATAGGTCTGATCCGTAGGGAAACATGTGAGGAATCTGGTTCCCAAAAGGAATAATAATTTTGGGTTTGTCATCATAAAAAAAAGGTGAAATAGATCTAAGTTACACTATGTCATGCTTTGATGATGACAAATGTTCTCAACGAACTCGGCACGGACCAATGTGATTAATGCATGTAAAGAACCTGATTCTCAGGGGGAATAGTTATGGGTTTGTCATTCATCAAAAAGGGGGAAATTAATAAGTTATGGTACTTTGAGTTTTGATAATTTGCCAAACAGTCTTGAGGACCCAGTTGCGATCAGCTCCTTAGGTTCGGTTCTCATGACGAATATAGCTAATTCATAGGGGGAACAATGTGGAGATCTGGTTCTCAAGGAGAATATCAATACTAAGTTTGTCGCCATCAAAAAGGGGAAAATTGATAGGTTACAAGTACCTTGGGCATAGGTACTTTATTTATGTTTTGATGATCTAACAAACTTACCATGCAGAACGAAATAAGAAACCTGGTACACATTTACAAGACCTCGAGATCACAAAGTTCCAAGTTGGAATCCAACGTGGGATATAACTCAACTCTTCAAAATGGAAGGAACAACTGAGGAAACAGGTTCCTACCAGTTCCCGAGGAGACTGTATGAAGTCAACTCTCCAACAAGAAAGTTGCTGCCTGCACAAGCTACTGCACAGGAACTGTGCAACAGTCAATTTCTATAGAAAGCTTTTTACCTACCTTGCTTACATCATTGTAAGTGATGTCACACACGTATAAATACAATCAATGAAGGTAAAATAACTTACTTCATGAGAGAACCAGATAAAAGACCTGAAGCATGCCTTGTACAATCATTCAAGTTAATCGACTCAAGATAATATGGGCAGTGTGCCTTTGGATTAAAAGGAACCAGATTAGGGACCTGATACCTTGGTGTTCCCCTGACAGAAGTATAAGTCAAATGTACAGCTAGAAAGCAACTGCAAAAAGTGACTGCCTGCAACTGTACACGCAATAGTTCAGCAGGCAGTGCAGCAGTCACTTCTCATTGAGATAAGGCAAGTACTAACCAAGATTTGACATCACTAAGGTGATGTCTTTTGTAGTATAAACCTTATGCAATCACAAGATTTAGGTTCCAAGGCTTGCAAAATCATAAACGAAAATCCTCTCTCAAGTGCAAGAACAACCTCTCTCAAGAACAAAGCTGCTTCAACCTCAAGGACCGAATCCAAGATTGAAGATATCTTAAGTCCTTAGGTTTTTTGAGTATTTGTTATTTGTTCTTCATTGTAACTCCTATCTTTCTTTTGAGAAGCTGTTTTTAGGAAACCCAAATTCGTAAACTCTCCAGTTTATGTTGTGACTAGGTTTAGTGATAAGTTAAAGTCTTTGTAACTTGAGAGTTATAAAGTGGCTTGTAATAGTGTTATTACAAGCTAGAGTGATTGAAGTCTTTGTAATAGAGTTATTACAAAGTGGCTTGTGGTGAGAGTATCACAAGTTAGTCAAAGTATTTGTAACTAGAAAGTCACAAAGTGGCTTGTGGTGAGAGTACCACAAGTTAGTTGAGTTGAATCCTTTGTAATAGAGTCATTACAAAGTGGCTTGTAATAGGGGTTTACAAGTTAGTGAATTCAAAGCCTACAAGTGTAGGTCATGGTTTTTGTCCCCTTGAGTTGGGATTTTTCCACGTAAAAATCCTCCGTGTTCTTTACTTACTGCCAAGCTACTGTGGGAACAATTAGAGAACCTGATTCCTTATACCAGTTGATTTCACAGTCTGTTGCTTACAGTGGGATCTGATAGAGAATCTGGTTCTCTACACAATAGGAACTTATATTGTGTCTCACTTACATACCGGTTCAGTAGTTAGCACTATGAGAACTAATATAGGAGCATATCGTTATACAGGTTGGTTCATTAGTATTTTCAGTGGAAACTCATAGAGAACACGGTTCTCTATACAGTCTGGTGGATGCATACTTCTTAATAATTACTCTCAATGTGGCTCGACTATCAGAGAGATTACTCTCAAAATGACCCAACTATCAGAGGGATTACTTTAATGTGGCTCGACTATCAAAGAGATTACTCTCAATGTGGCTTGACTATCGGAGAGATTTCTTCTCTTTTGCTTTACTTTGTCCCACTTTTATCTTAGTCAGATTAACATTATCAGCTTTACGCGCTTGTAACAAAGATTCATATATTGTTGTGAGAGAGTCCAAATAATGAACCGTTTGATTTCTCGAAAATTAGATTTCAATATCTAAAGTATATCCAAAACTTAGAATCTAACACCTTCATAATCGCCTTATATACTATATTGAAATTAGCTTTGATTCCACCATGTTGAAAATTTTGAATTTGTGCAGTCTCACCAAATAATTAATATCTTGGTGTAGAAATATCGAAATTATGAACCATTTAATTTCATGAAAACTAGACTTCAATATCTAAGACATATCCAAAATTCAAAATTAAATAATTTGAGATCGTCCCAGATATTATTTTGAATCTAACTTTAAATTCCGACACATTGATAGTTTCAGATTTGCGTAATTTTACCAAAAAATTGTATCTTGATGTAAGGATGTCTAAATCACAAACCGCTTGATTTTATGAAAACTAGACTTCAAGATATAAGAAATATCCAAAATTTGGAATCAAATACTTTGAGAATTGTCCTAGATATTATTTTGAATCTAACTTTAAATTCCGACACGGTGATAGTTTCAGATTTGCGTGACTTCACCAAAAGTTTTGTATCTTGAAGTAGGGACGTCAAAATCATGAACCA
This sequence comes from Nicotiana glauca, assembly GCA_026770625.1. Lineage (NCBI taxonomy): Eukaryota > Viridiplantae > Streptophyta > Magnoliopsida > Solanales > Solanaceae > Nicotiana > Nicotiana glauca. The sequence continues at coordinate 27,543 of MU711438.1, read as the reverse complement.
TTTAATTTATTGGAAACTAAACTTCAAAATCTAAAAATATCCAAAATTTAAAATTTAATGCCTTAAGGATAGTTTTAGATGATAGTCAAAATTGACTTTGGTTTCTGATATGTCGACAATCTCAAATTAGCACGACTTCACCAAAATTTTGTATCTTGATGTGGAAGCCTCAAGATCGTAATGCCTTGAAATTCAAGAGCTTCATTATCACCACATATCTTGGTTTCAAGTCTAAATGAATTTGAATCATCATTAAGGCTTACCAAAAAACTTGAAGGTTTGGCCAACATGAAGGCATAGAGAATCCCCGGACTTCAATGCAAATGCTTGGCGGCCTCCTAAAAGATATTAAACATATTATTGAAGACTCTAGTTTACCATAGTGGCTTGCCCCATTTAAATCAAATAGTATCCAAATTTTAACCGAAGAATGGTATCTCAGCTCGATTTTCAAGTGCCGATTGAATGGATTACATTCTATCGTACTTCATTCGGACACGATTGGGAGATTATGTATCTTTTGAACTTATGCGACTGAACTCTAAATGAAACTCTAAGCTTCTTATGTACCTCAGTAAAGAAGATCAAGTCATACTGTAGTTAGAATGGGTGATTTTTCTTATGTCCTAACGTTTGCCTAGGCCACCTCTTTCGAGGTATCAACCTAGAGGACCCCTTTTCTTTTGGTAGTGAGTCGTACACAGTTTAGACTCATGCACGCCAGGAGTGTAGGAACATGCAGTTTAGGCTCATGCATCATGGAGCGTTGCAACTTCAAGGATAATACTTCTTCAAAAACTTGCCATTGATAAGGTCTATTCTCATGCCATATGCATCAACCAGCTTGTAAGCCCCACTTGAATAAGCTTCTTGCATGACGTATGGCCATCCCATTTTGAAGTGAACTTCCCTATAGGTTTATGGGAAGTAATAATAGGTCTTCTTATGGAAAGGACTTGATCTCCTACTTGAAAGGATCTTGGGCGAACTCTTTTATTGAAGGTGCGAGATAATCGAGCTTAATAACATTCAAAACTCTGTTGAGCTTCCAACCTTTTCTCATCAAGAGTCTCTAACTCTGCTAATCGAAGTCGAGCATTTTCTTCATCAGTGATGCCTTATTGAATAGCTAATTGTAATGAAGGTATTTGACACTCAAGTGGCAAGATGGCTTCAACTCCATAAACGAGTGCATAAGGGGTCGCTTGTGTTGGCGTACGATGAGTTGTCCTATATGACTACAGAGCTTCCTCCATACGGTCATGCTAATCCCATTTGGATATGGAGATAACTTTCTTTAACAAGTTACATAGAGTCTTGTTGAATGCCTCGACTAGACCATTATCGACAGCATTGTACATAGAAGAGTTATGTTGCTTGAAGCCAAAGAGTTCACATATCTTGTTCATTAACCTATTATTGAACGACTTACCATTATCCATTATTATGTAACGAGGAATGCCAAAGCAATAGATAATGTTTACTCTGACGAAACTTGCAACATTTTCCTTCTTTACTTCATTAAGAGTAACAACTTCATCCCATTTTGAGAAATAGTCATTTACAACCAAGATGTACAAGTGCCCACCAAAGGACTTTGGCAGTGGTCCAACAATATCCAATCCCCACGCATCAAACGGCCAAGATGCAATAGTCGGGTGTGTCACTTCAAGAGGATGATGAATAAAATTTGCATGTAATTGACAAGCCTTGCATCTTTGAGCGTAATCCAAGGAATCTTTTACCATCCGTTGGCCAATGATATCCCATCCTTTTTATATGGAAGTGCAGGTTTGGTCCAGATTGGTGTGACCTACATACTCCAGAATGTGCCTCTTAAAAATCTTGGAGTGTTTCTTCTTTCCCTAAGCATCGCAATAGTATTCCCTCGAATGACATTCTGTATAGAGTATCTTTGTAGTAAAGGAAGCGAGATGCACGACGACGGATTTTAGTCCTTCTCCTTGGATTTTCTAAAAGTATCTCATAGCATAAGTAGTCGATAATGGGTTGTCATCATTCTTCTTTCTCAACTTCAGAAATAGCGATAGGATGCTTAAGTTCATTTTCTTCACCTTCATCCTTATTTGGTGGCGATACTACCCATTTTTCGCAGACAGTAACTTGCGCTTGATTAGGCAGGGTTAATGATGAAGCTAGGGTAGCTAAAACATCAACCTTCTTTTTTTTCCTTGGCACATACTGAATAGTTACATCATCGAGCCACCCCTTTAAGCTTTTAGTAATCATGATATGGGCGTAGTTCAGCCTTCTTGACCTTGTAACTACCTAAAAGCTGACTGGGAATCACCAAAGACTTAAAATTACAATTGCTTTATATCCACGGCCATTTCAAGACCAAGTATTAATGCTTGATATTCAGTAACATTGTTGGAACAGAGTTCTGTCAAGGTGAAAGAGTAGGGCAAGACTTCACCTTGGGAAGTGACAAATACTATGCCAATACCAGATCCCCCACGATGCGCAGCACCATCAAAGTGCATCTTCCATGGAGGTTGAAATTCAACAACCATTGCGTCCTCATCAGGTATTTCATCTGTTAGCTCCCAGTCATCAGGTATCAGATGATCCGCCAAGAAGTTTGCCAGTGCTTGTCCTTTTACAGCCTTTTGCGGGATGTACAAAATCTTGAATTTTTTAAATTGGAAGTACCATCTAGCTAGTTGATCACTGAGAACAGGTTTTGACATTGCAAACTTGATGGGATTTGCTTTAGAAACAAAACGGACAACTTGAGCTTGAAAGTAGTGCTTCGACTTTTGAATTGAGAAGACTAGCGCCAAACACAAATTTTCAATTGGTGAATAATTCAGTTCATTTGGTGTCATCATCCCGCTCAAGTAGTAAAGGGAGTTTTCTTTCCTTTCACTATTTTCTTGGGCCAACAACGCTCCAACAGACCTTTCTTGTGTTGAAATGTATAGTATCAGCGACTTTCCAAGTATAGGGGCTGCTAAAATTGGAGGCTTCATCAAGTAGGATTTAATGCTCTCAAAGGCATTGCTACACGATTGGCCCCATTTGAAAGAGACACCTTTTTTCATAAGGTGATCGAATGGTTGGCACCTCCTAGCTAGGTTTGAAATGAATCGCCTAAGGCACACTAGCTTTTCTTACAGACTTTTCAATTCGTGAATATCCGGAGGCTCAGGCATTTTCAAGATTGCATCTACTTTGGCTTGATCAATTTCAATCCGTCAATGTCAAACAATGAAACTAAGAAACTTTCTAGAAGTAACTCCAAAGGCGTATTTCAATGGATTCATCCTAAGTTGGTACCTTTGGAGTAACTCAAACACCATTATCAATTCTTTCAAGTTTTCGCCCTCCTCTCTTGATATTACTACCAAGTCGTCAACTTAGCATTCGACATTATTTTGGAGAAGATCATCAAAACTATTCTGCATATCCCTTTAGTAAGTAGCACCAGCATTCTTCAATCCAAAAGGCATTACCTTGTAGCAATAAATACCCTTGCGGGTGCGGAATGTAGTAAAATATTCATCTTTTGGTAACATGCGAATTTGGTTATAGCCTGATGAACTATCCATAAATGACATTTCCTCATACCTAGTAGTAGCATTGATCATCAGCTCGGAATAGAAAGTGGGAACTCATCTTAGGGACACACATTGTTGAGATCCTTGAAGTCAACGTGTACTCGAATCTGACTATTCTTCTTCCTTACAGGGACAATACTTGAAACCCATGTTGGGTATTTAACTTCCCAAATAAATCCAGCTTCAGTGAGTTTGTTAACTTCGGTTTCGATAAGGGAAACCAAGTTCGGCCTAAAGCGCATTTGAGCTTGCTTAACAGGACGAGCTCCATTCTTGACTGCAAGGTGATGGACTGCTACTTTAGTGTCCAAGCAAAGCATTTCTTTGTAACTCCAAGAAAAGACATCCCTAAACTCTTTGAGTAACTCAATATATGTGCTTTCTTCATCAACTTCTAGTAAATCACTTAGGTAGGTGAGTCTTGGTTCTTCGTTAGCGCCAAGGTTAACTTCTTTTAAGGCATCAATCATTTCCTTCACCCTTTCTTCAAGTTCTGGAGGAGCATCATCTTCATCTTCATCTTCATCTCCTTGAGGGTCCCTATTATTGAAGGATATGTGATTACATAGTGACACACCTTCCAATTTCTCGTCATCCTCCATTAGAGATAAAACACCATGCTCGCCTTGTGCAGTAACATGATACGAAGAACCCACACTTTTTTCGTCTTTATCACGTTCTTTAGTGTAGATCATAGTTTATGGATTCACCTTCAGTACCTCATCACACGAGACCATGCCTTTTGCTTTTTGCTTCATTCTGGAAGGAACCAAACTTTGGAAATACTTATAGATCTTCTGAATTTTAGGCGAAGCAGGTGTTCTTGTATTTCGATAATTTCTCTGGAACTTATTCCCCTTCTTTAATGGACCCAGTATCTCAAATACGAAAATTCTCATAGTTGATTTTCCAAGTCGATCAAAGACAGAAGGCTTGTTAGAAGCGGTCGATTCATCTTCTACAGTGATAATTACTGCTCGCCCTTCTTATGGAGATGCACACTGGTGACAGTTGCTTGTATCCCAAACCTTCACGTGGTCTTCTCATTGCAGCTTCTGGTGGTAGTTTCCCTAACTTTGACGGCTCATTAGGATTGTCCAACTTTTGCAAATAGCCTGTAAGTGTTATGATCAAAACCTTCATCTGATCGCTTTGTAGGGAGTGCCGCATTATGCAAACGATTTTGGGATACAAACCCTGTAAATGGCATTGAGGACGACTTTACTGCCTCAATTCGTTTGACCACAAGAGTTAACTCCTTTAGCATGTCAATTTGGAGATTAGATGATTCACTTTCATCTTTCTTCCTGCTAGGGACATATTGGAGCGCAAGACTTACTTTCTTGCCATAAGACACAATATTCCCTCTATAAGATTTATTCGCGTTGAGTTGTACCTCCTCAGTAACAGCTTTGGCTTCACTAGTAGTCACCTCTTTTCTTTTAGTTGTGGGCTCGTTATTCTTGCTTTTCATGCCATCATCAGCATTTAGCTCCTTCATAATGCGGTTCTTCAAGTAGGACTTTGCATCGGCAAAGTGTGATTCAGCCTCGGTAAATGGCTCATCATCAGCAACTATCTTCTTCTTGACTTTACCCTCGTAGTATTTTAAATATTGATGGTAGGTAGATGGAACTACTTTATTCTCATATATCCAAGGCCTTCCAAGCAAGTCATTGTAAGAAGTATTTGCATTGATCACATGTAGCCATGCACTTGATTGCATATCTTCAATATTGATTTCCATCATGATCGCACATATGGCTTTTTGCCCCCCTTGGTTGAATCCTTGGATCATCACACGGCTTTCTAAGAGTTCCTTCATGGGAATTACAAGTTCTTTCATAGTGCGGATTGGAAAAATATTCAGTGAGGATCCTCCATCAACCAAAATTCGATTTACCCTTTCATCATGCATATAGCCAACCAGGTACAATGGGCGGTTATGAAGAGTGTCACCTAGCAGAAGATCGTCATTTGTGAACATAACTTTTTCCTCGCAAGCATTAACTTCTTGAGGAGTGGACTCGATGAGCTTTTCCGAAGATGGTGCCAATGGTAGGTCATCACTCTTTTCTTCCCCTTTGCGAGCATGGAAATAAGAGACATCGATACCCTCATGGGAAATCTTCATGCGAAACCAACTTGGTAAAAACTCCTCCAAGGTTACTGGATTTCGTGTCTTTTAAGAGTGGTGTACCTCCATTTTTGCTCTCTTTAAGTGCTTAACTGGATTCCATAGCCTTGCTCTTTTCACCATCATTTTCCTTGTTTGTTGTTCTATTGATTCTTTTCGTGGTCTCATTTTGTGGTGCCTACAACGAGTCACCAACGTCCAACCTTCATCATTATCAGGTTGCTTGACTTCAGCTTTGTCGTTCTCCAGTAAGTCTTCATCTTTACTTTCTTTATAACCATATAATTCATAGGACTGAATGAGACAAAGGTGATAGAGACTTGATTTGCGCTTGCTTTCTCATCTTCAAGCACGATCTTCTTTTCGCGAGCCAAGTCCATAACTTTGTACTTGAAGACAAAACACTTCTCCAAAGGGTGGCTCACAAGTCGATGGTATTTGCAGTAATTTGGGTCATTTATTTTCCCAGCTTTATTTGGTCGCTTCATCTCCAGAAGCTCAATGAGATTTAACTCGAGGAGTTCTTCAAAAATAGCTGGCACATCAGAATCCAGAATTGGGTACTCCGTCTCTTGCATTTCTTTTAGAGTCAACTTTCCACTTAGCTTATCTTGAAAAGAAGTGGATGTCATACTCTGTTTCTTGCTCACCTTCATTATAAACTTCACATGTGATGTATTAACATTCGTAGCTTCTTTGTTTTCATATTTGGGTACAAACTTGCCCCATTTCCTGAATCCTTGCTTCTCGTTCCCTTTGCGAGGCTCCGAGACAGGCAACCTTTTATTTCCAGCGGATCCATGCTCAATTCCATGTCATGGGCACGAGTCGCAAGTTATTCAAATGTACCGGGCTTGATACCTTGAAAGATGTAGCATAGTCCCCAATGCATGCCTTGGATGCACATCTCTATGCCCGAAGCTTCACTAAGCTTGTATTTGAAGTTGAGGCTTGCATTCCTCTAACTATTGATAAAGTCGATAACTGGATCACCCTTTCGTTGGCGAGTATTTGTAAGTTTTATCATACTCACAGTATGTCTCGTGCTATAAAAGCGATTGAGAAATTCTTGCTCTAGTTGATCCCAACTATCAACAGATCCATCCTCGAGGTCCGTGTACCAATCAAAATCATTTCCTTTTAATGAGCGGACAAACTACTTGACGAGGTAATTTCTACAAGTCCCAGTATTGTTGCATGTCTCAACGAAGTGCGCCATATATTGCTTTGGATTGCCTTTGCCATCAAACTGTTAAAATTTTGGAGGTTGATAGCCAGCATGCATCTCAACATATCGATCCTTGAAGTGTACGACTTTGTATAGGTAAAGGAGGATTTGGAAGCAACTTCATATTTATTTATAGTCCCTTCAATGAACTGCTTTAGTTGATTGATTGGAATCATCCCTTTCGAAGAGACTAGAATTTCCTTAGTGGATGCAACTTGTCATGGGGGAGGATCAATCTCTTGAACTTCTGGGAGTTTGCCAGGTGCATGGGTGGATTCTTCTTCTATCAGGATGCCCACCATGTCTGTTAGCTTGTCAATTATAGAATATTGATTTTGCATGCATTTGGTCAAACCAACGATTTCTTCCGTCAAGTTTGACAACTGCTCCTCCACAGAAGAAATGTTTGTCACCGTGGCTTGCATGATTATTGTGGACTATGGAAGTAACATGGATTGTCACATAGAAGGATCCTTGATTGGCTCATGCTATGTGGTGTAAATGGGGAGGATCCATCACTTGAAGCATCATCATCTTCCTTTACAGCAAAGTGCTTGGATCCGAAAAGGTCAAGCAGAGCAAGAGTTTTCTTGACTTTTTCAGCAACATCGCTTCCTCCTTTGGGTGCGTTTGTGGAAGATCCTGCTCCTTTTGAGGATGAAGATCCGAAAAGTGCTTGTTGTCCTAACGAGCTTGCTTTGCTTCTCGTAACTGGTCGAAAGCTTCCAAAGGTAACTTCGAGTATGTTTTCTATATCAGCATAGAACCTGGAATTAGTAGCCTTGGTGGAAGTTGAAATGGAGTTGATTTTCTTTGAAGCCATTTCGATGTTCTTGAACTTTGGTGAATGAAAAGTTGAGATGAGAGGTAGAGATTGTTCGACTGGGCGTGCCAGAATTTGTAGACAATAAATTGCGTCGAGAAAATAAATCGAGACCGAAAAATATCGCAACAACTATAGTATTTTATTTCAAATAATATGAGTGTACAATATCTATGAATCCTCTAATTCTTCTTTCCAATTGTAAATAAATTCAAGGGCCTTTGAGCTTGATCTTGAATTCTTGAGATTTAGCTTGATTGCTTGAACTTGACTTTGATTTATTCTTCGTTCTTGAGCTTGAACTTGATTTATTCTTTTTCTTGAGCTTTAACTTAATTGCTTGGAGCTTGAAACTTGTGGAGGAATTTGCAGTGTTTGATCCACGAGCTCTTTCTAGCTTCTTGTTATAACTTCAGGTGTCTTTTATGAATTATGAAGACCCCTATAAATAGTTGTGGGAGAGAAGAGTTATGATAAGAACAAACTCTGTCTGATCAATCAAATCGAAGTGTGACAAAGCCGCATTTGATTGGCCAGAACATGTCACTTGCACACATGGCCCGATTTCATGACTTTTAATGTGACTGGCATGCCTTGCCATTTTGACACATGGCACGATCCTGTTGCCTCTTCCGCTTGACTTGGCGTGTCACGTCATATGACACGTGGCACCAAACTGGGCCTCCAGGAAGATGATATCTTGGACATAGTGAAATGGGCTCATCATTTGTAGCCCAACTAAATGGGCTAGCCCAATGAATTTGGACTTATTTATTTAATCCATATTCCATATATATATTGAATTATGTAATTAATTCAATTATATTAGCCTAATAAATTTTGTTTAGACTAAAATATCTTGTATTTAAAATATAACCCAAATTATTTTATGAATTTAAATCCAATAAATTTTACATGCCTACATAAGTATTTGAAATTCATGTGCAAAACACGTGTTATGCATATATTGGTATGGTGCAAATACCATATGCGAGTAAATGTTTGCGCTCTGTAATGGCAATTGTCAATAGTTTACTACTAGATCTACCATGAAGATGGATAGTTGTGATGATTCAAATGTGTCAATACAATACACAAATCAAACAAAATATACTATCAGAAATTAAAAGGAAAAAAATAATAAACAAGAAGTCTCGACATCTACATTATATATGGCTAGATCGAAGCAAATCTTTTTAAGAGAAAGAGCAAAGCGTGGGACAGCTCAGTGTTACTTTTCCGATAGTATTAAACTATTGTAGTAGGTGTTTAAGTTAGCATTTGGCCATAGATCTCAAATTTATTTTAAAAAATCTTATTTGGATGAAGTTTGGTTTAAAGATGAAAATATGCTTGGATATACGTTTTCAAAATATATTTTTCAACTTTATCTATCTATATCTATATCTATATTATTATAAATGTATTAGGAAAAATCAAGTTTTGTATATTGCAGACGACGTGTTATGACACGTGGAATGATCAAATAGTCAAAAAGAGCAGAACTAATTAAGAGACACGGGCAATAATAGGTGCGAAAAAGATATTGGAAAAGGCACGGGCAATTACTCAGGAGATACAGAGCCCGCGCCTATTCAGGTCATTTAAAGCGCAAAGATTCAAGGGTATGAACCTGATAACCTATGAGGGACCAGATACAGTACTAACTACATTTTAAATGCCAAGAACGTTAAGGAATATTTTCTTTGATTTATGTAACGTATCAATAAATGACATTTATTACTCATTATTGCCATTATTATGGCTAAGGCGAAACTCATGCTCCTAAAAAGGCTATAAAAGGAGGAAGAGTTATCAATTGTAGGACACGGTGAAATATTGAAATATACTTGATTTACTTGTTTTCATACTATCTCTTTCTCAAAAGTCTATCTACATCTTTTCTTCTGATTATCAGTAACCCGTGTTTTCATATATTCTTAAGTTTAATCGAAGTTCTATTTTTTGGTTAAACAAATTGGTTCCGTTACCGGGAATCTGATAATCAATTTCTGTTAACTATGGCAAGCAATGACAATATCCTTGGAAACCAGGAAAATCAAATCCAACAAAACCAGGAAAATTCACAAAACGTCGATCTGGTCCCTTCCCCACATGGTTCACCGCGACAATCTCGTGAGGGTACTCCTGATATCCATTCTGGTGAACAAGAGCAATCTAAACAGCTTGAAAGGGTGGAGGAAGCTTTACAAAAAATAATTGATGCGCGAGTTAGCAAAGCTCTTCAGACCCTGGTCAGTCGGCTACCGGCTGCATCACCCACACCAACACCTGATAACGACACATTGGAAAATCCTCACTCTGGGCTTGTTCATTCTGGAAATGAAGGAAACCCCAGTGAGACACAGGGAGGAGAACCAGGTAATTCATCTAATTCTCATTTACAAAATTTAGTACTAACCTTGCAGAGACAGCTTAAGGAACAGAACGACCGTATTGAGCAAATCCCCGGAGTTCCACCTGTAATCAAAGGAGTGGATATGGACAAATATTCACAACAACCGTGGAAACCAAGTGCTGCCCCCCTTCCAATTCCGAAAAAATTCAAAATGCCTGATGTCCCGAAGTATGATGGAACAACAGACCCACGAGACCACGTGACAGCATTTACAACTGGCGTGAAAGGCAACGATTTGACAAAGCAGGAAATTGAATCAGTTCTGGTCAAAAAATTTGGTGAAACACTCACCAAAGGGGCATTAACCTGGTATTCTCTTTTACCCGAAAATTCTATAAATTCTTTTGCTGAGCTTGCAGATTCCTTCATCAAAGCACATTCGGGAGCCCAAAAGGTGGAAAAGAGAATGGAGGATATATTCAAAATCAAACAAGGAGATTCAGAACTACTTCGAGATTTTGTCGATAGGTTTCAACGTGAAAGAATGACTTTGCCCCGTGTACCTGACAATTGGGCAGCTATAGCATTTACAAGTAATTTGAATGAAAGAAGCTCTGAAGCTACGAGGAAGCTCAAAGAAAGTCTTCGAGAATTTCCTGCTACAACGTGGAATGATGTTTATAATAGGTACAACACGAAGTTGCGGATTGAAGAGGATATCGTTTCAAGGGTCCAAAAAGAAGAAAGAGTAAGTTCAAGGCGTGCAGAAAATGAAAGGCGGTCTGGAAAAAATAGGTACGAGCCATATATGGGACCTGCGGGGAAGGACTCACGGTCATGGTCAGATAATTAAAGGTATGATAACAAATCTAGAAATAACGAGTCAGGGTCTTCATCTAGATTCAGGAACGAGCGCAACAAACAAGGGTCACGAGATGATGACAGAAATTTAAAAGCAAGATTTGGTGGCTATAATTTCAATGTCACCAATTCTGAGCTCGTGGCCGTTTTAAAAAGCATGGGAGACAAGGTTCGATGGCCAAAAGAGATGAGGTCAAATCCAAACTGGCATAATCCTGATCATTGGTGTGAATTTCATAATGACCATGGTCATAAGACATCTGAATGCAAATTTTTACAAAGTGAAGTTGATCATTTGTTAAAGCAAGCATATCTTACTAAGTTATTCAGTAAAAAAGGCAAGGAGGCTTACATGAAAAATAGGCAGGTGCCCCCAAAACTACCATCTCCCAAAAGAACAGTCAATGTCATAACCGGGGGAGAAGATGTTTACAGTTTAAGATATACAGCATCAAATAAAGTTTTAAAAGTCACTATTACCCACGGGAAACGTGTACGACAGCATTTGGAAGGTGAAAGTATTACATTCGATGATGCATATGCAGAGGGTGTATTATCTCCACATAGTGACGCACTGGTAATATCCTTACTTATACATGATACTAATGTAAAAAGAGTTTTGATTGATTCAGGAAGTTTCGTAAATATCCTCCTTTTAAGGGTATTACGGGAAATGCAAGCTGAAGAGAAATTAATTCCAAAAGCGCATACTTTGTCGGGGTTCAATAACTCTATTGTTGTAACGAAAGGAGAAGCGATCCTAACTACTTTCGCAAAAGGTTTTATGAAGGATACCAAATTTCAAATTGTAGATATGGAAATGGCTTATAACGCTATCTTGGGAAGGCTATGGATTCATGACATGGATGTTGTATCATCAACATTGCATCAAGTTATTAAATTTCCATCACCATGGGGAATATGTCAAATCAGAGGCAATCAACAGGCCTTAAGAAGCATCAATTCCGTTGCAAATCCAACCAACAGGGATGAAGACAAATAGCAATTACAGAATTTAGTTGGAGGAGGTACGGTATCAGCCCTAACTGAACAAAATCAGATAGATATGGACTCGAGACCTGATACTATTCAAGAACCGGAGGACAATGATCACATCAAAACAACCATTGAGGAGTTAGAAGAAGTAATTCTGTTCATACACTGGCCTGAGAGGAAAGTGTATATTGGAGCCAACCTTAGCCCTGAGGTAAAACGTAAACTAATTGAATTTTTAAAAGTTAACGCATATTGTTTTGCTTGGTCCCATTCTGATATGACAGGGATACCACCGGAGGTGATGACTCATTAATTAAATAAAGATCCATCTTATCATCCAGTTAAGCAAAAGAAAAGAAAGGAAGGAACATTCAAAAATAAGGTGATTCACAAAGAAGTTCAAAAATTACTCAAGATCGGTTCAATTCGTGAGGTAAAGTACCCTGACTGGTTAGCTAACACTATCGTGGTACCAAAAAAGAACGGTAAGTGGCGATTCTGTGTAGATTACACGGACCTTAATAAAACTTGTCCAAAAGATTCTTTTCCTCTACCACATATAGACCAGTTAATTGATGCTACTGCGGGATTTAAGCTTTTAAGTTTTTTAGATGCATATTCAGGCTATAACCAAATCAAAATGGATCCAGAAGATGAAGAAAAAACTTCTTTCATAACAGACATGGGGACCTATTGTTATAAGGTAATGCTTTTTTGTCTTAAGAATGCAGATACGACTTATCAGAGGTTAGTGACTAAAATGTTCCAATAACATTTAGGTAAAATCATGGAGGTTTATATAGATGACATATTAGTTAAGATGCAGCATTCAGAAGATCATATATCGCATTTATCTGAAACATTCAAAATTTTGCAAAAATATAATATGAAGTTGAATCCAGAAAAATGTGCATTTGGTGTGGCATCAGGGAAGTTTTTAGGATTTCTTGTCTCTAACCGGGGTATCGAGGTAAACCCCGCGCAGATTAAAGCTATCGAATAAATCCCTGATGTACTTTCAAACAAAAAGGAGGTGCAGAGATTAACGGGAAGAATCGCAGCTTTAGGCAGGTTTATTTCTAAATCTTCAGAAAAATGCTTTAAATTTTTCTCAGCTCTTGAAAAGCAGGAACAATTTGAGTGGGATGAGGAGTGTCAATAGGCACTCAGGAATTTGAAAACTTACTTATCAAACCCACCTTTACTGGCAAAACCAAAGGTAGGGGAAAAATTGTTCATCTATCTTGCAGTTTCAGAAGTAGCGGTAAGTGCAGTTTTGGTTCGTGAAGAACAAGGTAAGCAATCTCTTATTTATTATATTAGTAAATCTCTATTAGATGCAGAAACACAGTATCCAAAGCTGGAAAAGCTAGCACTTGCTTTAATTATGGCATCTAGAAAATTAAGACCATCCTTTCAATGTCATCCCATTGTTGTGGTAACTGCATATCCATTACGAAGTATATTACATAAACATGAATTGTCAGGTAGATTAGCCAAGTGGGCTATAGAATTAAGTGAGTTTAAAATCACATACTTGCCCAGAACGTCAATAAAATCCCAAGTATTAGCTGATTTCGTGGCAGATTTCAGCCAGGGGATACAGTTCGAAGCCGATAAAGAAGTTCAAGTACTCAATGGAGCAAATCCAGGTACATGGACATTATTTACTGATAGGTCATCTAATGTAAATGGATCAGGGTTAGGTATTATCTTAGTGCCACCCATAGGTGAAACTATTAGACATGCAATTAAATGTATTTCAATGACTAACAATGAAGCAGAGTATGAGGCTATGATTGCAGGATTGGAATTGGCACGAGAACTTGGGATAAATCAGATAATGATCAAAAGTGATTCACAACTCGTGGTTAATCAAATACTGGACTTTCATAGCCAGGGAAGCCAGGATGCAACAATATTTAGAAAAGGTGCGGGAATTGATTAAACAATTCCAAACTTGGAAAATTGGACAAATTCCAAGGGATGAAAATGGTGAAGCAGACGCATTAGCTAATCTTGCATCCGTAGCTGATGTAGCAATTGATGTGAATGCCTCAATCATACATTTATTCCATTCAGCTCTCGAACCTGATAAAAATGAGGTAAATTTTAATCATTTAACCTGGGATTGGAGAAACGAAATCGTCACTTTTTTGCAGCATGGTACCGTGCCTGATGATAAAAAGAAGGCTCACGCTCTACGAAAGAAGGCAGCCCGATACTGTTTAAAATAAGGGAATTTGTATCGAAAGATGTTCGGTGGCCCCTTAGCTAGATGTCTCGGACCTTCCCAAACGGAGTACGTAATAAGGGAAATACACGAGGGACATTGTGGAAATCACGCAGGTGGAAGATCGTTAGTGAAAACATTAATTAGAGCAGGATATTACGGGCCTAAAATGGAGGAAGAAGCTGAAAATTTTGTATCTAAATGCGACAAATACCAAAGGCACGGTAACAACATGCACGGACCAGCAGAGTTACTACATTCGGTTATAGCCCCGTGGCCCTTCATGAAATGGGGAATGGATATCGTAGGTCCATTACCGCAAGCAAAAGGTCAGGTAAAGTTTCTACTTTTACTTACTGATTATTTTACTAAATAGGTGGAAGCAGGAGCGTTTAAGCAGGTAAGAGAGAAAGAAGTCAAAGATTTCATTTGGAGAAACATAATATGTCGATTCGGTGTACCGAAGGAGATCGTGTGTGATAATGGTCCGCAATTCATAAGAGCTCAAATCATGGAATTTCTCCAAAGTTGGCAAATCAAAAGTATAACATCCACGCCTTATCACCCAGTAGGGAATGGGCAAGCGGAGTCCACGAACAAGATCATCATCAGTAAGAAGAAACGGTTACAGGAATCAAAGGGCAATTGGCCTGAGGTATTACCTGGGGTTTTATGGGCTTATCATACTACTACGAAAACAAGCACGGGAGAAACCCCATTTTCATTAGTTTATGGAGCTGAGGCCTTTATTCCAGTTGAGATAGGGGAACCAAGCACGCGGTTTATGCAAATAACGGAGGAAGTGAATAATGAAGAGATACGGGTTAACCTTGATTTACTCGAGGGAAAAAGAGAAGCTGCCTTAATAAGAATGGCAACGCAGAAGCAAGTTATTGAACGATATTATAACAGAAAGGCACGCCTCAGGTTCTTCAAAATTGGGGACTTCGTTCTCAAAAAGGTTTTTCAGTCTACAAAAGCACCTAATTCAGGAAAGCTAAGTCCAACATGGGAAGGACCCTGTAGAATTAGGGATATTGCAGGAAAAGGAGCATACGAGTTGGAAACAATGGACGGGAAAATCCTACCTTCACACTGGAATGCTGTCCATTTGAATAGATATTATTTCTAGGGAAATACCCACGGTCAGGTATCATCATGTTAAAATTCATTTTTAACTTATTAAAGTTTTACTAACAATTTTAGATGCTAGGCAAAATGCTAGCCCGTACTAAATGATGAGTCATGACCTGTAAGGCAAAACGGAATACAATAAAATTCCAGGCCTAGGGTTACAATTGTTCTGATAGAAATACAAACGGGTTAAGCTGTCTTCATCTAAAATTGCACCCTCGAGTCCCGTATATTTTTCCTTTTCAGGAAAAGGACCAAGAGATAGACATTAACAAGTGCTCGAGGTTTTATACTTCAACGCTCAAACACTTGGGGGACTATGTTTTTCCTTTTCAGGAAAAGGACCAAGAGATAGACATTAACAAAAGCTCGAGGTTTTATACTTCAACACTCAAACACTTGGGGGACTATGCAGTATATACAGGCACGAGTGCAAGTGCAAAATGAAAGCTGAGACAAGTGCAAGAGAAAAGTTACAAAACCAGAAGCACACATCATAGTATTCTTTCCCTTAAGAATAATGGAGTCACTTCTCAAACCCTTCATAATATTTTGAAGCTAAAGGGATCTTACATAAATTCCTCAATAGTTAGGGTAATGACTATGTATTAAAACGGGTTATAAGTAAAGACCACATTCCTATTATTCTCTTTGTACAAAAATCTGTTACAAGAAAAATAGTTACGAGAAAGTTATAGATGTAATTCAAATACATGTAAAGCTTGTCAAGGTTTATGAATAAAAACTTGTCAAAGTAATTTCATACAAAACATGTGTATTCCTATTTCTTTGATCGTATTGAAATACCATTATGAAGTTGAAATGTCTTCTTCATTAAGTATCAAAGGGCCCTCTTTTATTAAACTCATGTTGATAAGTCATGAGATTAATCACCAAGCATTTTCAAAGGGTAAAAATGCAAAACTATTCTCTAAGTCCTTGACAAGTAAAAAAGGCAAGAGTAGAATAAGTAGAAGCAGTAAAAACTTATTAATAAACTAAGTGCAAAAACTTAGTCATCAAAATATTTTGTACAAACGCCCCATTATGAACTGGGGACTTGTTCTAAAAAAGGAATCCTTGAAGGAGGCAGGCACATCAGAAGCAACTATGTCAGCTTCAACTGGAACTTGAGCCATAGGCAAGGTCTCAACCTCAGGCAAGATCCCAACTTCAGGCAAGGTTTCAATTTGACTTGAGTGAACAGAAGCAAGAGTCGTAGAAG